>CM055650.1:1410000-1700000 GCA_029378325.1 Elaeagnus macrophylla | reverse complement strand
ATACACATATATGTATACATATAGATATATATATATACATGCACGCACATACATATTTGTGTATTATATTATCAATAATAGAGACTTTAATATAAGCTTTTATTTGTTTTTTAACTAATTTTTTTATTAACATAGATTCCACAAAATTTAATATTTAGAAAATTGCTAGAAAGAATAATTTTAACTTATGGTGAATAAATATGCTTACTATTCTCACACATCAAGAATGCGATATGGCGTTAGAAGGGGAAATGAATTTATCAAATGATTTAACATTCACATAAAAGCAAGCGATAATAAAAAAGACTTATAACACATTTTTATTATTGTTAGGTGACAAAATTTTGGGAGAAGTCTAAGAAAAAAAACTGCCCGTAAGTTGTGGGAAAAGCAAGAGAGTCAATACAAAACAAAATCTCTACATAATCGTCTTTGTTTGAAGAAATAATTATGTAGTCTCAAAATGTAGGAAGAAAAGTACATTGATAAACATATATATAAATTTAATCAAGTTATTCTTAGTTAAAAAATATTGATGTTGTAATAGATGACGATGATTAAGCTATTATTTTTCTTTGATCCCTACCATGATCTTATGATAATTTATCAAACACTAAAATTTTTGGAAGGAATTCACCATCCATGGAGGAAGTAAAGACGTGCTTACAATCTTGGGAATTGAAAAGGTGACTCAACGATTCATATGGTGGGAGTAGCTTCAGTGAGAGCTTGTTCGTTTGAGGTAGAACAGATGAAAGGAAGAAGAATTATGAAAGAAGTCGATCTAAATCACATAGTAATTGTAGAAAGAATAACAACAAATGTCATAATTGTCAAAACGAAAGTCAATGGAAGAAAACTGTAAGGATTAAAAGGACAAAGTGAGCACTTTGGAGTTTTTTGGAGCACATGTTGTCTCAAAAGAGTGAGAGGGTAGAAATGTTTTCTTTGTCTCATCTAACAATAATGATGATGATTGGATTCTTGATTTGCATGTACTTTCCACATGATGCCCAACATAGATTGGTTTGCTTTATTCTAAAACATTGATGGTGACAAGGTTCTAATGGGAATAATGGAGCTTGTAGCATTATTGGTAAGGGTACAATAAAAATCAAGTTGAATGACAGTATCGTGAGAATGTTAAACAATGTGTGGTACATGCAAGAACTTCAGAAGAACTTGATTTCATTGAGCATTCTAAGCACTCTTAGTTTGTTCAATCTAAAAGTGGAGTCTTAATAGTTTCTAAAGATGTCTTGACAATTCTGAAAGGAAAATTGAAAAATGGATTGTATATCCTACAAGGTAGCACAGTGGTAGGTGTAGTCTCGATTTCTTATATTTCTAATTCTGACCAAATCCTTTTTATGGCATGTGGGGTTTAGGTCATATGAGTGAGCAAGGATTGAATGAGCTTAGCAAGAGAGACTTCCTTGGTGGACACCGGACTAGAAACCTGGATTTCTATTTATGGGAAATAAAGTAGAGTGAAGTTCAGCATTGTATTTCACAATACACAAGGGACTCTTAATTATATTCATTTCAATTTATGGGGCTTGTCAAGCATTTCTTCTCACGACGGAGCAAGGTACATGCTAACTTTCATTTTATGATTATTTAAGGAAAGTTTGGATATATATCTTGAAATAAAAGAGTAATGTATTCCTCAATTTCAAGCAATGCAAAGCCCTCATGGAGAAGAAAATAGAGAAGAATGTCAAATGGCTAGGGACAAACAACTATTGGAATAGGAATCTAGAGTCACAACCTAGCGCTCTGATACCAAATGATGCGAACCGAGCAACACGACTCCTATGACCCCCAAGCTACGAGGCTTGGTAACCACAAGAAATACGGACCAAGACCCGACACCAATATTAACATGCAAATTCTACGAAAGAACCTAGACTTTTGGTTGCAAGAAACTCACCTTAACGTATGGATATTACGCACCACAAATTAAGACGAGGTGAAACGCCACAAAGGGATTGCAAGCTCCTTCGATAAGTTTCGGTTGATAATGCACTTGGAGTTTTTGAGCTCTCAAAGTGAAATTTGTATTTCTCTCAAATGTTTGAACAAAAGTTGTGTTCTTACAGCTGCTAGGAATGATTTATACAAGAAATAAAACCCTAAAAACGGGCAGAGAATCCTAGCCATTGATTTGTAATCAATGGTCCAAAATTTACAAATATTTTAATCCTCGCCGCGGCGGCAAAATATCCATGCCGCGGTGAGCAGGTTATGGGCTGGTGTCAGTGCGCAGGTCTGGCGTCGTCTGCCAAAGGGTGTCCTGTGTCAGCGCGCAGGTCTGGCCTGTCAGTGCGCAGGTCTGGCCTGTCAGCGAGCGCACGTCCACTCGTGCCGCAGCGCACACATGTTTCGGCTCCAAAACAGAAACTCCCTCGCTGCGGCCCCCAATATCTGTGCCGCGGCGCGCCTAGTTCAACATTTGCCCCTCCAAAACAGAAACTCCCTCGCCGCGGCGGCTATAATTCCATGCCGCGGCGCAAGTCCTTTTGCCCAAAAACTGCCTTCAACACATTGGTTGACTTCTCACATGCCTCAAGCTTCATATTCATCATCCCTTGGCCTTGAATTGACTCTTGGACCAGCCCATTCAAAGCCTCTTCGAGTTGCTTGGATTTTGATCTCGTGATCGGCCCGTGTTGGATTCGTAGAGGATGTTGTGACGGAGGATTCGTATCATTCCCTCCTTCTTGAAAAGGATTCGACCTCGAATCGTCACCTGCGTAATCAAAAAGAGACAGATAAGAAACATTAAACGATGCACTAACATTATACTCACCGGGAAGGTCAAGTTTGTAGGCGTTGTCGTTGATGCACTTGATCACTTGGAACGGCCCATCTCCTCTTGGTTGAAGTTTTGACCTTCGTTTGTCAGGAAAGCGTTCTTTCCTCATATGCACCCAAACCCAATCTCTGGGTTCAAAAATAACCTTTCGTCTCCCCTTGTTGGCCTTGAAAGCATACTCCCTATTCTTCTTTTCAATGCGCTCACATACGCTCTCATGCAACCTTTTCACTATTTCAGCCTTCTTGGCACCTTCAAAATTACTTCGTTCTGAAACAGGTAAAGGTAACAAATCCATAGGGGTTAGTGGATTAAAGCCATACACAATTTCAAATGGGGAGTGGTCCGTGGTTGAGTGTACACTCCAATTGTATGCAAACTCAACAAAAGGTAGGCAATCTTCCCAGTTTTTCAAATTGTTTTTTAAGACAGCACGTAATAAAGTAGACAACGTGCAATTGACTACTTCCGTTTGGCCATCTGTTTGGGGATGGCAAGTGGTAGAAAATAAAAGTTTTGTCCCCAACGCCCACAACGTTTTCCAAAAGTAGCTAAGGAACTTAACGTCCCTATCCGACACTATACTTTTAAGAACTCCATGGAGCCGCACAATTTCTTTGAAAAACAGATTGGCTACGTTAGTTGCATCATCGGTTTTGTGACACGCAATAAAGTGTGCCATTTTGGAAAACCTGTCAACAACTACAAAAATTGAATCTCTCCCTCCTCTAGACCTAGGCAATCCCAAAATAAAGTCCATGGATATATCCACCCACGGCGAGCTTGGCACCGGTAAGGGTGTATACAGTCCTTGAGGTAGGACTTTGGACTTTGCTTGCCTACATGTGATGCACCTAGAGCAAATTCTCTCTACATCACGCCTCATTTTAGGCCAAAAAAATTGTTCACATAGAACATCCATGGTTTCGGTTACACCAAAGTGTCCCATTAGGCCTCCCCCATGGGCCTCTTTCACCAATAACTCTCTCATAGAGCAATTAGGTATGCACAAAAGGTTTTCTCTAAACAGATACCCTTCTAACATGTAAAATTTTTCAAAAGCAGCTATTTGACTTGCATTGTACACAGCAGAAAAATTATCGTCATCAGCATATATCTCTTTAATATACTCAAACCCTAACAATCTAGCATTTAGAGTAGAGAGTAAGATATACCTTCTAGATAATGCATCTGCGACAATATTTTCCTTACCTCGCTTATATTGGATAATATAAGGGAAGGTTTCGATGAATTTCATCCACCTCGCATGTCGTCGGTTCAACTTTCCTTAGCTCTTCAAATGCTTCAAGGATTCGTGATCAGTGTGGATAACGAACTCTTTCGGCCACAGGTAATGTTGCCAAGTCTCCAGAGTTCTAACCAATGCGAAGAGCTTTTTGTCGTATGTCGGGTAATTAAGGGACGCTCCACCAAGCTTCTCACTGAAAAAGGCTATTGGTCGTTTTTCCTACATCAAAACAGCCCCTATGCCTATACCTGATGCATCACACTCAACTTCAAAAGTTTTAGTAAAGTCAGGTAAAGATAAAACAGGCGCAGTACACAACTTATCCTTTAACAGATTAAAAGCATTTTCTTGTTCTTTTTCCCATTTAAAACCCACTGTTTTCTTAATTACCTCAGTGAGAGGTGCGGCTAAAGTGCTAAAATCTCTAACGAATCTACGATAGAAATTAGCTAAGCCATGAAAACTACGTACTTCCGTAACAGTTTTAGGCGAGGGCCAATCCCTAATCGCCTTGACCTTCTCAAGGTCAACCTCTATCCCCTCAGAGCTAACAACAAATCCTAAAAAGACTAACTTTTCCATGCAAAAATGACACTTGTTCAAATTGGCATAAAGTTTTTCCTTTCTTAGCAATTCAAGCACACACCTTAAATGTATCACATGCTCTTCTAAGTTTTTACTATATATGAGAATATCATCAAAGTAAACAACTACAAATTTTCTAATATAAGCACGCAATACATGGTTCATAAGTCTCATAAAGGTGCTAGGGGCGTTAGCTAGCCCAAATGGCATGACCAACCACTCATACAGTTCGTATTTAGTTTTGAAAGCAGTTTTCCACTCATCACCCTCTTTCATCCTAATTTGATGATAACCACTTTTCAAATCAATTTTAGAAAATATGCATGCACCATGTAATTCATCAAGCATGTCATCTAGTCTAGGAATAGGATGTCGATATTTTACCGTAATATAATTGATTGCCCGACAATCAACGCACATTCGGCTTGATCCATCCTTCTTAGGCACTAGCAACACTGGTACCGCACACGGACTTAAACTTTCTCTCACTTGCCCCTTGGACAAGAACTCTTCAACTTGTCGTTGAATCTCCCTCGTTTCTTCCAGGTTGGTTCTATAAGCGGGTCGGTTCGGAAGCGATGCACCCGGGATAAGGTCAATTTGATGCTCGATTCCCCAAATTGGTGGCACTCCATCCGGGATCTCCTCTAGGAACACATCTTCAAATTCCTACAACAAAGAAACAGTTTCACTTGGCAAAGGTTTGTCAAGCTTGTTAGAGGAAAAGTTGACCTCCTTGTACAAAAGTACAAGTAGGGTTCGTTTTGCCAAAATGGCTCCTTTTAAATCACGTTCCCTTGCATAGAAATTTGTTTTTTTCCTTTCCATTGCTTCCTCCTTCTCCTCCCTTTCCTTTTTTCCCTTCTCCTTATTCATCCTTACTTGGTCCTCATAGACTTGCTTTGGAGCTAAGGGTATGAGGGTGATCTTCTTTCCCTCCTTCTCAAACGAGTACTTATTCTTGAACCCGTCATGAATGACCTTCCTGTCATATTGCCAAGGTCTACCTAGCAATATATGTCCGGCTTGCATAGGCACCACATCACACATAACTTCGTCCTTATATTTTCCAATCGAGAAGGACACTAGCACTTGTTTACTCACCTTCACTTCCCCACTATCATTCAACCATTGTAATCGGTAGGGCCTCGGGTGTTTGAGCGTGGGTAACCTTAGCTTCTCCACTAAGGTAGTGCTAGCCACATTGGTGCAACTCCCACCATCAATGATCACATTACACACCTTGGAGTTTACATGGCACCTTGTGTAAAAGATGTTCTCCCTTTGTAATTCCACATCATCATCCTTGTGTTGGATGCTCAAGGATCTCATTATGACTAAGGCCTCTCCTTCAACCGGCCCAACTTCTTCCTCACTAGCTTCCTCTAGTGGGGGCATCTCCTCCTCCTCGCTGTCTTCCTCGGATTCAATATCACCATTAGCTAAGGCAATCATTGTTTTCTTATTAGGACATTGATGAGCAATGTGTCCTCGTCCAAGACACCGAAAACATACAATCTCACGGTTCTTTATTGGGACCTCAACATTAGCCTTGCCTTTACCAACTTCCACTTCCTTGCCTTTGTAAGTCTCAAATCTTGGCTTGGAGCTAGTCTCCCCTTCCTTCTTCTAATTGGCCTTCCATGGTGAAGTAAGGGTCGGTTTCGTTACCGGGAAAGTAGGTTTTGGTGGTAACATAGGACTACTCCTCTTCTTTAATTGCCTTTCCACCTTAATTGCCATTTGCACCATATCCACCAACTCCACATAGTGATGCAATTCTACAATGTTGGCAATGTTGTAGTTTAACCCACTTATGAACCGAGCCATGGTGGCCTCCCTATCTTCTTCCACATTTGCTCTCACCATTGTCATCTCCATTTCCTTGAAGTATTCATCCACTGATCGGGATCCTTGGTTAAGCCTTTGTAGCTTCTGATAGAGTTCCCGGTAATGATGACTCGGGACGAACCGTTTCCGCATGATAGCCTTCATCTCCCTCCAGCTATCAATAGCTTTCTCACCACTTCTCCTCCTAAGGACCACCATTTGATCCCACCAATTTAACGCGTAATCGCTAAACTCGATCACTGCTAACTTCACTTTCTTTTCTTCAGAATAGTTGTGACACTCAAAGACATGTTCAACCTTTTTCTCCCATTCCAAGTACAATTTCGGATCATTCTTTCCTTGGAATATCGGCATCTTAATCTTGATGTTGCCCAAATTTCAATCAACTCCATCAAAGGGCTGAGGTAGGGGTCTCCACATACCTCCCCGTCCATTTCTACCTCCTCTATGCCCATTCCTACCTCCATAGAGCATCCTCCTATCTTCATCTTCATACTCCTCTTCCCAATTCTCTTCCTCTACTTCCTCCTCCACTAAGGGTCTCCTAATAGGTCTCCTAACTTCCGGAGCCTCTTGGGGTGCTCTTTGTTGTAGGGTAGTGATTGTAGCTTCTTACCTTTCTACCCGATCACTTATATTTACCATGACGGCATTCATCCGTTCCATGAATTGTTGCAATGCTCGCAACAAAAAGGCAGTATCCGGACGTTCCTCTAAACTGTTCCTGACAGACATTATAACCACAATTTTCGCAAGTAGAGAATTAGTTAATTCAAATTTAAGAACTGAAAATTCACTCTGTTACCTCATGTGTTTGAATCACTCAGATTGATTGCTCAAGAACTCCTCGTCCCTTAACGAACCAAACCTCAAGAAACTTCCAACCACAAATAGTATTTCACACTCACTCAAGTAATTTGCAACATCCAAATTAAGGAAAACAAGAAACTAACTCAAAGTGTTTGGAAAAACTCTAACTCAATGAAAGGAATAATTTCTTTCTAGCAATTTTTCAAACTCGAGACAATTAACGAGAATAAGAACGAGAATTTGTAAAAATTCCTTTGAATCCAAAGTTTCACTCTTCTCTTTTTTTTTTTTTTCCTTAAAAGATTTCTGAATAAATAAGCAATTTTTTTTTTTACTTTTCGAAAATTTTCAACACTACCAATTCACGAGAGTATAGTGAAATGACTAAATTGCCCTTCACTTAACGAGAAAAATTTTAGAACAATTTTTCAATACGAACAACTCTCAAATACAGCCCACAAATGCAAGAACAACAACACACAATCTAAAATTCTCAATAACAAGCAGAAAAATCCCAGAAAATTAGAGGAAACAAACATGAAATAACAACACAAATCAGAATTAATTCCAGGAACTCAAATTCAATCAGAATTTTGGTAAGAACAAGAAGAAAAATTCTAGAAAATGAAGAACACACAGATTTTTGAATAAGTGCACATAAATTTTTTTTTTTTTTTTGTAGACGAAACAACAATAAAAAGGGATAGGAATCTAGAGTCACAACCTAGCGCTCTGATACCAAATGATGCGAATCGAGCAACACGACTCCTATGACCCCCAAGCTACGAGGCTTGGTAACCACAAGAAATACGGACCAAGACCCGACACCAATATTAGCATGCAAATTCTACGAAAGAACCTAGACTTTTGGTTGCAAGAAACTCACCTTAACGTATGGATATTACGCACTACAAATTAAGACGAGGTGAAATGCCACAAAGGGATTGCAAGCTCCTTCGATAAGTTTCGGTTGATAATGCACTTGGAGTTTTTGAGCTCTCAAAGTGAAATTTGTATTTCTCTCAAATGTTTGAACAAAAGTTGTGTTCTTACAGCTGCTAGGAATGATTTATACAAGAAATAAAACCCTAAAAACGGGCAGAGAATCCTAGCCATTGATTTGTAATCAATGGTCCAAAATTTACAAATATTTTAATCCTCGCTGCGGCGGTAAAATATCCATGCCGCGGCTCCCAGGTTATGGGCTGGTGTCAGCGCGCAGGTCTGGCGTCGTCTGTCCAAGGGTGTCCTGTGTCAGCGCGCAGGTCTGGCCTGTCAGCGAGCGCACGTCCACTCGTGCCGCGGCGCGCACATGTTTCGGCTCCAAAACAGAAACTCCCTCGCTGCGGCGCCCAATATTTGTGCCGCGGCGCACCTAGTTCAACATTTGCCCCTCCAAAACAGAAACACCCTCGCCGCGGCGGCTATAATTCCATGTTGCGGCGCAAGTCCTTTTGCCCAAAAACTGCCTTCAATACATTGGTTGACTTCTCACATGCCTTAAGCTTCATATTCATCATCCCTTGGCCTTGAATTGACTCTTGGACCAGCCCATTCAAAGCCTCTTCGAGTTGCTTGGCTTTTGATCTCGTGATCGACCCGTGTGCGATTCGTAGAGGATGTTGTGACGGAGGATTCGTATCATTATGGGTTAGAAAGATGGAATAAGGTTCAAAGCAAGGCTCATAGCAAAGGGCCTTACACAGCAAGAAGGTATGACTTTAATGTTCTTTTTCTTGTGACAAGGCATAATTCTATTCGTGTATTACTTCGTTTCGTGTCTCTGCATGATCTAAAGTTAGGGCAACTAAATGTGTAGATAGCCTTTCTCTATGGTGATATGGAGAGAGTGATTTATATGCAACAACTTGAAGGCTTTGTTGTATTAGGGAAAGAAAACCATGTTTGTCTACTCAAGAAGTCATTGTATGGCTTGAAGCTGTCACCAAGACAATGGTATAAATAGTTTAACTCATTTATGATTAGTATTGGGTACATATGAAGTGAGTACAACAATTGTGTCTACTACAAACAACTCTTGATGGCTCTTATATTTACATACTTATGAATGTTGATGACATGTTAACTGCTTGCAAGCATGTAGCCAAGATCAACAAGGTGAAGGCGCAATTGATTAATGAGTTTGAGATGAACGATTTTGGTAATGCAAATAGGATTTTTGGTATAGAGATCACACAGGATCGAAAAGATGGAAGGTTGTGCTTATCTCAAAAGAACTATTTAGAGAAAGGTTTGGAATTTGGATTGCTTAATGAAAAGCCAGTTAGTACTCATTTTGTGGCTCATTTCAAGTTATTAGAAAAAATGTTTTAATAGACAGAAGAGGAAGAAAAGTTCATGTCTCGAATAACTTACTTAAGTGTAGTTGGGAGTCTTACGTATGCCAAGGTATGTACTAGACCAAATATTTTCCATATATTGAGTGTTGTTAATTGATACATGACTAAACAATGGAAGGCTCACTGGCATGCTGTGAAGTGGATTTTAGATAATTGAGAGGATCTATAGACATAGTTCTAGTTTTTGGTAGAGTAGCAAATGAAATTACTAGTCGTGTTACTGAATTTTGTGACTCAAATTATGTAAGCCGGTGATCTTGATCATGGTAAGTCCTTGACAGGTTATATTTTCATTCTTAGAGGTAGTACTGTAACTAGGTGCGACGTTATAGTCCACTATTGCTTTGTTGACAATGGAGGAAGAGTATATGATAGCTACAAAAACAGCGAAAGAAGCTTTATTACTTCAAGTTCTCGTTGGTGATCTTGGTATAAGTCAAAATGATTTTACTATGTTTAGTGATAATCAAAGCGCAATTTACTTAACAAAGAATCAGATCTACCATGAAAGGACAAAGCACATTGATACAAGGATGCACTTTGTTTTGGATGTCACAACAAGACGTGATGTGTTGGTAGAGAAGATTGTTACTTCTAATAATCTATTAGACATGATGATTCAAATATTATTTGGACTTAGTTGGTATATGCAAATGCTACTTGGCACTGGAAACAAGTGAAGCATTATTGATAGAAGATAATGGCTTAATGGTTTTAAAAATTCAAGCCAAGGTGGTGAATTGTAATATAATAGGCTTGGATTAATCAATATTATGATTTACATTTATTGAATTTGGAGTGGAGAATAGTTTCAAAATTACTACTATGAAAAAAATTTGTTTGTAAAAATTATGAATGGCAGTGTAGTTTTTGCCATCCTACAATATTAAGTCGGGAGAAAAGAGAAATCTCTTATATATATATATATAATATTCATTTCAACTTTAGAGAAGAAGAGAATTAGAATTCAATTATCATGTATATGTACACACTTGTATGTTATATTCTCAATAATTGAAACTTTAATATAAGTTTTTATTGGTTCTTCAACTAATTTCTCTTATCAAGTATGCTTATTGTATAACAAGTAACAAATAATCTCTCTACTTTGAATATTAGACTAACCATAGTTACATATTGTATAAAAAAAGCCTTATATTCGTAGTAAATTTCCCAATAACAATTACATGCTAAAATATTCTTGCTCCTTTTATATTAAGTTGATCAAAAAAAAAATTTAACTATTAGGTTGATCTAATTCACACACACCTAAGAATATATTTAAGATAAATAGCTTTACTCTGACAAAAAAATATATATATAGTTACATCACTAATAGGAAAAAAGGGCAATACATTGATACTTTAGTAATTATGATGACTATATTTCATGTCAATGAGGTCACAATTAGTAGTGAGCAATTCAATCAATGAGTTAATGAACTAAAAAAAAAAACTAAACTCACGTAGCTCATAATCTAATTTAACCTTTGTAAAATAATTGTATTTTTATAATTACAATAGCTTTTTTCTTAGAGAAATATTTGGGTATACGAGCTTTGAGCCCGTCTTATAGATGAACACATTAGGCCCAACTGTTCATTTAGATTGCCAGCTCAACAATTCACCTGAGCTATTTTCCTAAATAGCATACATTTAGTTAAAAAGTTAAATTTTCCAAAACTAGCAATAATAGGATCAAAACTGTGAGTTTTGATTACATTAAAATTAAATAAATTACAAAAATATCCTTAGTTTCTGATATGTAATATCAGAGAAGCACTTGACGCAGAGGATCCGATGAAAGAAATATAAATAAAAAGGTTATATTGAGCATTACTTTATCACGTTCAGCAAAATTTAGCAATTTATGGATAAATTCTTCAAGCTGTAAAACTATATTAGACTCCTAGAAGATTAACGTAATTCTTAGAAGCTGTTTAGTTTCTATTGTTTTTGAATTTTGAAGATTAACCAAGGTTTTTGAAGGTTTCTATCAATGAAAGGTTTAAAAAGTTTTAAGGTTTCTATTTACATTGTATGTAAACCTATTTATATACTCTGTAAACTAATTTACATATTATGTAAGCCATTACTTATTGTATTTAAACTCATTTACATAGTATGTAAATAGGTTTACATAGTATGTAAACTCATTTACATAGTATGTAAACCTATTTACATACTATGTAAGCCATTACGTATTGTATGTAAACTCATTTACATAGTATGTAAATAGGTTTACATACTATGTAAATGAGTTTACATACTATGTAAACCTATTTACATACTATGTAAATAGAACCTGTTTACTGCAACACACATTGAACTAATTAAACATCATCATTTAGTAAAAAAGATAAGAAAAAAATCCAAGGAATACAACACAACAAAAAGAGTAAGCAATGAGAATGTGGGATAGAAGTCTAGCATAAATCCAACATTTTCTCAACATGGTTTTAATAATGATAAAAATATATTACAATTTGTTCCAGGATCAACGCACCTGCAATGAAAACAAATAAAGGTATGGTTAACATACTATGTAAATGAGTTTACATACTATGTAAACCTATTTACATATTATGTAAATGAGTTTACATAGTATGTAAACCTATTTACATCATATGTAAATGAGTTTACATATTATGTAAACCTATTTACATACTATGTAAATGAGTTTACATAGTATGTAAACCTATTTACATACTATGTAAATGAGTTTACATACTATGTAAACCCATTTGTAAACTGATTGAGAAATGATAGTAATTGTAAAGTGTCTACGCAACTGCCACTGTCATTAATTTCTTCTATAATGATGTTAGGAAAAAAATATAAATATATATTTCTTCTAGTATTTAAGGGTCTGAAACTGTTTTATTTGTTTATTAATTCATTGGTTTGCATAAAAATGGTAACTTAGATTAGTACTGCTATAATTGTAAGTTGATTTGGTAGTTTAATAAAAGGTGTTATTGATTAAGGTAGTGGATTATGTGGTTACCATTTAATTAACATGTAAATGATAATTAATTAAGCATAACACTTCGAACGTACAAATAACAAGATACATTGCTACTACAAGGTAATGTGAGCAGTGAGTTACATTACAATTATTATTAATTTGAAAGGAAAAATAAAACAAATTAAATAGAAATAATTTTTTTCAAACTTTAGCTGTACTGAATGTATGTGATGGTAATTTTAGTTTAAGCGCAGATAATGACAAATGACAAATTCAAGAGTGTAGAGCATAGAGTATTGGCTGGGAATATAATGACAAATGACAAATTCAGCAAACCAGTTTACATACAACATGTAATGGTTTATATAGTATGTAAATTGTTTACATACCTGTATGTATACTCTGTTTTGCCTAACAAAAACAGAGTATAAGCAAATGGGAACAATGAGCATTGGATCAAAACAAATGCAGATTGTAAGAACCTATTAATAGAATCTATACAGAGAAAGCAAAGAGAACGAAAACTGAGAAAATAGTAACAGATGAGTGCTAATTATTTAACTTTTACAGAGAAAGCAAAGAGAACGAAAACTGAGAAAATAAGAAAAGGAGATGGAAGACGTGATTATATTAGAATTTAATAAAAAGGATAAAAAGGTAAATTTATTATATTAAAACGCTGTCGTACAGCAATTTATATAAAATTGAAGTTGCGGCTTAAATTGTTGCTATAGTGGGTCGTTAAATCCAATTCACCTATCTCGTCTACCCAATTGTCCGTCAACACCATCAGCCCGCTTTTCTGTTCAAACATCCAATTTGCTCGTGATTTTTGGAAGTAGCCCCTTTATTCACTCTGTAGGTCCAAAATGTGTGTCCCATTACCCGATCATCAGCACACCTTAACTTTTTTTTTTTTTTAAATTATAGCTAGTAGTTTTCAGTGGGTGCACCGAAACAACTCAATTAGGTTGGCACATCTTTAGCACTTTTTTCATTAAATCACTTAACCACTAATATTATTAAATATTAATAAAATTAAGCATACAAATAAATATTCTCAAAAAAACTTGTAATTAAGTTTATTGTTAGCATCTGAATAAATGAAAGCTAGCGAAAGATGGGGCGTTTCACCACCAAGTCGCTGTACATAAACTAAGAGCCCTAGAAGCTAAACTATCAGCTGCAGCATTGCCCTCCCTGTATATATGTGAGCAGTGAAACTCTATATGGGTAATTTTATCTAAACAATCCGTCTAAGCAGAATGCCATCTCCAAGGAACCGAAGAAGACCTAGTCTGAAAGAGAGCAACAACATATCCTGAGTCTGATTCCAACCAAAGACGCCTCCACTGAAATATATGTGCATACTTCACCGCATAAATGGCTGCCGCTAGTTCTGCTTCAAAAGCATATGATACTCCAAGCGGAATACAAAAACAACCCTTAACAAATGATCTGAAAGTTCGAAAAATACATGCACAACCAAATAATCCTAGTGCTCCAAAAGCTGCACCATCTGTATTGACCTTTATCGATCCCGATGGTGGTGCCTTCCAATTAACCTCTATAATCCTTGGAACCCGTCTTGGGATGCCTATTATTTGTAGTTGCCTAAGTACCTATAGATCATCCACAGTATTTCGCATGCAACCACTCTTTGAGAGACTTGCCTAGCGGATAAAACGCCATACTGTGGCAAAAGTCGAACTCAGCGTCGTCTTCTTATTGTTAAATCGATAGTCATTTCTAGTAGTCCAAATCACCCAGATGACTGAAACAATTCCTACTTCCATAAATTGGCGAGTTGTGATCCAAATTCCATTGCCATTGCGTTCTTCCATAGGTTTAGGATTGAAGAGTTTGTACATGGTCGTTTTCCAAAGAAGAAGCATAGGAAGTCCCAAAGAGCACCTGCAAAATGACAACTTAAAAAAAGATGTGACAGAGTTTCCTCCTTAGATCCACATAACGAGCAACGAGAAGGAAACGATTGTCCCCTCCTTTTTAATTGACAATCCGTTGGGAGTTTATTCTGAATAGCATGCCAAAGCAAAATAAATCGTGAGGGCGGTATATAATGAGCCCAAATGGCCTTACCTCAAATCTTGCATTCCCCAACCACAAGTAGTGAATCATAAGCTTCACTGGTTGTAACATCTCTCTTAAATGAGTGTGTCCAAACTCTGATGTCCGAACCAATGCCAACAACTCTTGACTAAAATTCTGAGGCAATATCTGGATAGGAGTCTTTGAATAATTGCGGTAAATTCCAACCATCTTCACGGAGGTAGTCCCCCACTAGTGAATGTATTGGAGGGTCCACTGGTGGATTATCCATCCTATCAATTAATGGACTACCTAACCAATTGTCTATCCAAAACTTAACTATAAAATTCCTTCCCACTAACCACCTGCACTCCTCCAAGAGGGTTAAATAGTGAGGTCGCAAACCAAGCCAGACTGATGAGCAAACATAATAGTCCGTGAAGAGCCATTTTTTGCTAGGTATCTGCTACGTAAGTAAAGTAGAGTGTTAGAGCTCCCTGTGATTACCCTCCATGCGAACTTTCTTAGCATGGTCTCATTTAGGAGACGGATATCCCGCAAACCAAGACCTCATTCATCTATTGGACGGCAACAGTCTTTCCAAGTCACTCGTACCTGTTTGACTGTATCGGTCTTTCCCGACCAAAAGAAATTACGAATGATTTTTGTTAGGTCCTGAAGGACTGTTTTTGGCCATTTATATATCTAAAATGAGTGAAGAAATGTACCCTGAATGATCAAAGAAATCAAGCAACGCCGTCCTGCCAAAGAAATAGTCAGCCCATTCCAGGCCTCAATTTTCACACTAATTTTATCTGCTAAGCTTTGAAACCAACACTTTTTCGGAGCCCCCTAAAAGAGATTGATGCCCAAGTAAGACAAGGATGATCTTCCAGTGCGCATGCCAGATAAATTCTGAAGTGATGAAATGTTGTTCGGTGTAACACCTTTACCAAAGTAGACAAAAGATTTTTCTAAATTTACAATTTGACCCGAAAGGCAACTATATAAGAAAAAAGCCTCAGTTAGCACTTGAATGTTAGTCTCACTTGCACAACCAAAAATAAGAAGATCATCTGCATATAAAAAGTGTGTTGGCGCACGAGCTCCTCTGGGTGAAGAGATTGGGAGTAAATGCCTTGTATCAGTCAATTTTTCAAGGTATATGCTGAGGAAATCTTCAACTATGTAAAATAATAGGGAGGACAAAGGATCCCCTATCGGACGCCTCTAAAACAAGAAAAATAGCCTCTGAATGAACCATTAACCAGAATTGAGATTCTTGCTAATGCAAATATATTTAGAATCCAGCCCAGGAAAGTGTTGTCGAAACCAAAGCATTGCATCACTTTTAATATAAAATCCCAACTCATAGTGTCAAAAGCTTTGTGAATGTCAATTTTCAGAGCAATGTTACCTTGTCGGCTGGAAAGCTGCATAGCGTTAAAACATTCAGAAGCACCCGCTATGCAGTTGCTAATATTTCGATCTGGAATGAATCCAAATTAATTTTGAGATAGAATACGAGCGCATATATGTCCTAATTTGCCAGCAATAATGTTAGTTATTAGTTTGAACATAAAGTTGCCTAAAGCAATAGGTCTATACTGATCAATAGAGTTTGCTTACTGGTGCTTGAGTATAAGAATTAAGAAATTGGAGTTTAGTCCCGGGTGTATCCGACCTGTTTTAAAATAATCTTGTACCGCTCGTACAATATCTATACTGATAATATCCCAACATTGCTGAAAAAATTTACCAGTAAACCCATCTGGTCCGGGGGCACTCATTGGATCCATTTCAAAAACTATAGCTCGTATACCTTCTGATGACGGTATGCGTCGTAAACTTTGATTATCCACAGAGGTGACCAGGAAGAGCACCACTGACTCTATAGGAGCAAGATCTGTCATTCCACCTGTCTGACTTGAGAAAAGATTTTCATAATAATCCAAAATATGAGTGGCTATTACCTCTGAATCATTAGTTATTTCTCCATTAATTTTCAAGTGTGTCAAAGGTTTTTGAGCTTTTAAACGACAAAGTAGTGAGTGAAAAAAATGAAGTTTATATCGCCAACTTTTAGCCATTTTAATCTGATATTTTCTCTTAGAAAGATATCTTGCTCGCGTAACAATCTATCTAAGTCTGCGTGAGCATCGGACTCTAGTTGCAGCAGTTCTTCGAAAAAAGAATCATCATTATAACACTGTTGAATGTTAGCCAGTGTATTTGTTGCAATTGCAATATTTTGATTTAGATTACCAAAGACAGTTTTGTTCCATGTCTTGAGAGCCAATTTAAGAGCCTTAAGTTTGCCAATAATAATACCCATAGCGCTAGCCTAGATAGGCACCGACCAAGTGGCACGCACTAAATCCATAAATTCAGGGTGTTCGAGCCACATACCATGAAACCTAAACGGCCTTGGACCGCCATTCCCTGTCGCAGAAGCCGTGAGTAAAAGTGAATGGTGATCTGAGCAGTGTCTAGGAAGGATATAACAGGAAATCGTAGACCACGAGTCTATAAAGGATTCTGAACACAACCCACAATCTAATCTTGATTGTATTTGAGATAGTCCACCTTTACAATAAGTGTAAAAGGCCCTTTTAGTGTCAATTTCAACCAAGTTATAGGAAGAGATCATAGCACTAAAATCTTCGATAGAGGTATTACTACGAGTCAAGCCAGTAGTTTCATGGGATCCAAGAACAGCATTAAAGTCCCCTATCACTAGCCAAGGGGCTTGAGTATCTGAAATCACCCTTAGTAAGTCCCAAAGGTCCCTTCTTCTAACATATGTTCCCTTACCATAAATAAATGTTAAAAGAAAGATTTTTGAGTTTGCTGTGTAAGTGACCATTATATGTTGTCGATGTTGTATAACAATTGTTGTATCACTTGCCACTACGGGGGCTGCAAAGAGCCAAAGTTTGCTGACCATTATGGAGTTTGAGCCGATGAAGGTATAACCCAAGTTTTGCCAAAAGCGATCTTGAGTGGTTTTAAGATCAGACATTGGTTCTGCTATACAAAGAAAGTCTGGTCTTTCCTTTTTGCAAAAATTGCGTAGGGTATTCTGTGTGTTCTTATTGGAGATACCTCTACAGTTCCAGTAAAGTACTATCATGTTGAGTTACTATCAGAGTCTCCTATGATGGGTGTGTATCTCATAGGTTGGAGACGTGGACTAGCTGATCGAGCACGCCAATTTTTGCCAGTTACAACTTGCCAACCTAATTCTTCCTTATTTTTGGCATAATCTTGTTTCATTTTCTATATACTCTCACTGAGGTCGACTACGGAGACTGAAGAAGAAGGTGGAAGGGAAAGAGTAGGCAAGGTGAGTCTCGATGTAGCAAGAGGGAGTAAGGATCCTATGTTAGGGATGTCTGTATTACCAGGTGTGTTTACGAAAGATCCTGTGGGAGCATTTGAAACTGCTCCATGCAAATCTACAGTATGAAAGACATCAAATGAGGTTGTAGTGGCTAGTCTCGTGGAGTTGGTAATGGTTAAATCTGTGGAAGATGTAGTGGCTAGATTCGTGGATTTAGCAATATTTATTAAGGGAGTAGTGGATGTGGTTGATGTAACCGCTTCGTCGGGTGGTAAGGTTACTGTAGGAAGAGACGGGGTAGTAATATTTGAATCGATAGTATGAAGAGCATCAAAAACATTACTTACCATAATCGTATTGTTGACGTGAGTGTACTTGAGGCCTAATCGTTTGGGTCTTGTGTTTTTCTGTTGTAACATTGGCATTTTTCCTGCATTTAAAGGCAGCATGTCCCACCGAAGAGCATAGATTACAAAAGTCGGGAACATTTTCATAATACAAATCCACAAAAATCTTAAGTAATTCTGCTTCCACCATTACCTGTTCTTCAAGCTTGCGTGCCAGATCGGTATCAATTAAAAGTCTAGCAAACTGACCCAACTCGCCATTGAGAGTGACGTTGTCAATTTTTAGTGGAACACCAATGGCTCGTGCAATTTGTGCAAGAATTTTTTTGTCCCAAAATTTCCATGGTAAATTATAGAAGCGAACCCAAACTTGAGCATTGGTAGATTTTAGGGTGTGCGGGTTAAAATTGGGTGTCCACAGTTGAACTCGAAATTTACCTGGCTCAACATTGATAGCTTTAACCTTGGCCTGATCCTTAGGGGTGTGTAATAAAATATGGTAGAAACCACAGCCCAGAGCGATAAGTTTCCAATTTGAAGATAAGTTCCAGATTGTTTCCAGCCGGATTTTTAGATCACCCTAACTCCAGGGTTTGTTTCCTTTAGAAAGGATTAGTCGGCCAATTAAAGAGAACTTGTAGAGATTCAAACGAGTTTGATAGACTTTTGGATTTAGGGTAACACATGTAATATTTTCATTCTTTTTTGGGTTCGATGTGACACATGACTCAATAAAAATGTTCGTGGAATTTTTATCAATGGCTTGGACATAGCTCTTTGTCTTTGAAGGGTGTATTTCATAAGGTTCAATAAGTAGATTTGAAATGTTGTCACAAATGGCCTGAGCATAACTTTTTTGTGATTGACTTTGTGTGTGCAGATTGGGTGATGTCTTGAACATGGTTGCATGGCTCGGATAATTTTCCGTGGAAGTAATACCCAATGAGTGGTTAAGATTATGTTTACTGATAAGATTTTTCATAGGAGCAAAACCTTAAACACAAAAGGTGGTAGGTATTATATCAATGGTGATTAAAGATCACCTGAGCTAACTGATATGCTTTGGGAAGTCCTCGTGTTGCATCCTTTTAAAAAATCTTTTGAAATTGGAAACAAAGTAAATGTTTACTGTCAATCCTGGTAATCGCAGATAGACAGAGAGCCTCTCACCAGCCAAGTCCACCATCTCACCAGCCAAGTCCACCATCTGCAGCCTTACTTTGGCAGCCTCCATCTGCAGCCTCTCACCAGCCAAGTCCACCAGCCACCATCTGTAGCCTCCATCCACCATCTGCAGAACCCATCAGTTCACCAGCTACCAGCCACCATCTCACTAGCAACACCCACTCGCCATCTCACCAGCACCACCCACTCGCCATCTCACCAACACTAACGAGCCACCAGATCTGCCACCTTCAGATCCGCCATTTCATCCGCAATCACCAGATCTGACACCATCAGATCTGCCATTTCATCTCATATCATTAGATCCATCACCTCCAACCATCACATCCGCCACCTCCAACTATCTTATCCACAGCCTCCACCTGACACGGACGCCACATACATCACAACTATCCTGCCCACAGGATCTGGTAACTACTTTGATCTACTATTGGAACCTTCATCATATCAGATTCACATTTTAAATCACATACTTGTGATTTGATTCTGATTTTTCTGGATTTTGCTCCTTTATTTTGGTAAGAGTTTATTTACATCTTCATTTTCAAAAATATAAAATATCTATTGGATTTGCTGTGGATATCTTATGGTTTTGGATGAACTATGGAACACATGGAAAATGCACCTAAAAAAAGTTATGCTGAAGCCATTTCTAATTCACTCACAAATGTTGTGATTGAACCAACTAATGCACATCCAAAGAAAAAGGGTGATATTGCATGTGTTGTCGTAAACCCCGATCTATATCAATCCCGCTTGGAATTATGTAAATTTTCTCTGATTGGTAGACTAATTCTTTCTAAAGGAGATAAACCTTTGTCTCAAGGAGACTTAAAGTCACGATTAGCAGCAGTTTGAAAGTTATCTGCAAATTGGAAGCTCATTTCTTTAGGACGTGGCTATTACCATATGTTATTACATACTCCAGAAGACAAAGCTAGGGTTTTGGCTAACGCCCCCATCAATTTAAAGCCTGGTATTTTTAGAGTCCAACCTTGGATGCCGAATTTCAATCCCTTGCATCAGAAAGCAACGAATGCCCATGTGTGGATTCGCTTCTACAACTTGCCATGGGAATTTTGGGATAAGGAAATTCTTGCAAATATAGCTCGTGCTATTGGTATTCCCCTAAAAATTGACAATGCCACATTAAATGGAGAAATGGGAAAGTTTGCACGTGTTTTGATTGATATAGATCTTTCTGAAAAAATCGATGAGAAAATAATGATTGAAGTGGGTTTTCTAAAGCTCTTTATTGATTTATTCTATGAGAACGTTCCAGAATTTTGCACAATCTATTCATCAGTAGGACATACTGCATTTAAATGTCGAAAAAATGGTTCCAATATCACTGGTGATCTCCCAAAAAGGGTACCCAATTCAAATACGACGCCACAAACTTGTTCACATCAAATTTATCGGCCCAAAGCATCCACAAATAATACAAACATCCTGGTCAGCAATGTTTTCTCCGCACTCAACATTGTAGAGTTTAATGATCATACTACTGTTGATAATACACCGGCTGCTACATTGAATGATTTCAGCTCTGTGCCCGTGGACAACATTGATGTTCGCCCAGTCTCTCTTGTGACTACTAGACTTGTGAGACCTGTCGAATCTACAATTGTCTCTTCTAGACTACCCACTAAAGGTATATCTCAAATTACAGCCCCACTTGATGTCTTTCATACTGCAGATTTGCAGGCAGCAATTGGAACCGTACCTTCAGATGTCTCCTCTATCAATACTATGACAAGCTATGGACCCTCTGCAAACACACCCGATTCTACAAACATCCCTAAAACAGGATCATTGCCTCCTCTTGCTGCATCAAGACTTACCTTGCCTACTCTTTCCCTTCCACCCTCTTCTGTAGTCTCGATAGCTGACCTAAGTGAACGTATACAAAAAATGAAACATGATTATGCCAAAAACAATGAGGATCTAGGTTGGCAAGTTGTAATCGGGAAAAATCGACGAGCAAGATCAGCTAGCCCATGTCTACAGCCTATGAGACACACTTCCAGCACAGGGAAGTCTGATGGTACTTCAACATGATAGTCCTCTACTGGAACTGTAGAGGTATTTCCAATAAAAACACCCGGAATACCCTACGTAACTTTTGTAAAAAGGACAGACCAGATTTTCTTTGCATAGCAGAACCAATGTCCGATCTTAAAAACACTCAAGATCGCTTTTGGCAAAGCTTGGGTTATAATTTCATCGGTTCAAATTCCACAATAGTCAGCAAGCTTTGGCTTTTTGCAGCCAATGCAGTGGTAGGTGATACAACAATTGTTATACAACATCAACAGCATATAACGATCACTTACACAGCAAATTCAAAAAATTTTCTTTTAACATTTCTTTATGGTAAGGGAACATATGTTACCAGAAGGGACCTCTGGGACTCACTAAGGGCGATTTCAGATATTCAAGTGCATTGGCTGGTGATAGGGGATTTCAATGCTGTTCTTGGATCCCACGAAACTACTGGCATGACTCGTAGTAATACCTCTATCGAAGATTTTTGTGCTATGATCTCTTCCTGTAACTTAGTTGAAATTGACACTAAAGGGGCATTTTACACTTACTGTAAGGGTGGACTATCTCAAGTACGATCAAGATTAGATCGTGGGTTGTGTTCAGAATCCTTTCTTGACTCTTGGACTACGGTCTCTTGTTGTACCCTCCCTAGACACTTCTCAGATCACCACCCGCTTTTACTCACGGCTTCTACGGCAGGGAATGGTGGCCCAAGGCCTTTTAGGTTTCATGGAATGTGGCTCGAACACCCTAGATTTATGGATTTGGTTCGTGAAACTTGGTCGATGCCTATTCAGGCTAGCGCTATGGGCATTGTTACTGGCAAACTTAAAACTCTTAAATTAATTCTCAAAACATGGAATAAAACTGTCTTTGGTAATTTGAACCAAAATATTGTAAATGCAACAGATACTTTGGCTGACATTCAGCAACGTTTTAATGATGACTCCTTCTCAGAAGAATTGCTGCAACTGGAGTCCGATGCCCATGCTGACTTAGATAGATTGTTACGTCAGGAAGATATCTTTCTAAGAGAAAAGATTAGACTAAAATGGCTGAAAGGTGGAGATAGAAACTCTACATTTTTTCACTCACTACTTCGTCGTCTAAGAGCAAAAATACCTTTGACACATTTGGAAATTAATGGAGAAATAACTAATGATCCAGAGGTAATAGCTACTCAAATCTTGGATTACTATGAAAATCTTTTCTCAAGTCATACAGGTGGAATGACAAATCTTGCTCCCATAGAGTCAGTGGTACCTTCCCTGGTCACCTCTGTGGATAATCAAACTTTATGACGCATTCCGTCATCAGAAGACATAAGAGCTACAGTTTTTGACTTGGATCCAATGAGTGCTCCCGGACCGGATGGATTTACTGGTAAATTTTTTCAACAGTGTTGGGATATTATCAGTACAGATATTGTACGAGCGGTGCAAGATTATTTTAAAACGGGTCACATGCACTCGGGGCTAAACTCCAATTTCTTAATTCTTATACCCAAACACCAGCAAGCAAGCACTATTGATCATTATAGGCCTATTGCTTTAGGCAACTTCATGTTCAAGTTAATAACAAAGATTATTGCTGGCAGATTAGGAAAGATATGCGCTCGTATTCTTTCTCAAAATCAATTTGGATTCATTCCAGGTCGAAACATTAGCGATTGTATAGCAGGTGCTTCTGAATGTTTTAACGCTATGCAGCTTTCCAGCCGACAGGGGAACATCGCTCTAAAAATTGACATTCACAAAGCTTTTGATACTATGCGTTGGGATTTTATTATAAAAGTCATGCAATGTTTTGGTTTTGACAACATATTCCTGGGCTGGATTCGAGATATATTTGCATCAGCGAG
This sequence comes from Elaeagnus macrophylla, assembly GCA_029378325.1. Classification (NCBI taxonomy): domain Eukaryota; kingdom Viridiplantae; phylum Streptophyta; class Magnoliopsida; order Rosales; family Elaeagnaceae; genus Elaeagnus; species Elaeagnus macrophylla. The sequence continues at coordinate 1,676,526 of CM055650.1, read as the reverse complement.
AATCTCAATCCTGGTTAATGGTTCACCCAGGGGATATTTTTCTTGCTCTAGAGGCGTCCGACAGGGAGATCCTCTGTCCCCACTATTATTTTGCATAGCTGAAGATTTCCTCAGTAGATATCTTGGAAAATTAGTTGATATGGGGAGTTTAATCCCAATCTCTTCACCCAGAGGAGCTCGTGCACCAACACACTTTTTATATGCAGATGATCTTATTATTTTTGGTCGTGCAAGCGAGAAAAACATTCGGGTGTTAACTGAGGCTTTTTTCTTGTATAGTCGCCTTTCGGATCAAATGGTGAATTTAGAAAAATCTTTTATCTATTTTGGAAAAGGTGTTACACAAAGCAACATTTCATCACTTCGAAATCTATCTGGCATGCGCACTGGAGCAGCATCCTTATCTTACTTGGGCATCAATCTCTTCCAGGGGGCCCCGAGAAAGTGTTGGTTTCAAAGCCTAGCTGACAAAATTCGTGTAAAGCTTGAGGATTGGAATGGGCAGACGATTTCATTGGCAGGACGGCGTTGCTTGATTTCTTCTATCATTCAAGGAACATTCCTCCACTCATTTCAGATATATAAATGGCCAAAAACAATCCTTGACGACTTAACAAAAATTATTCGTAATTTCTTTTGGTCGGGAAAGACAGATACAGTTAAACAAGTACAAGTGGCTTGGAGAGACTGTTGTCGTCCAATAGATGAAGGAGGCCTTGGTCTGCGGGACCTTCGTCTCCTAAATGAGGCCATGCTAAGAAAGTTTGCATGGAGGCTAATAACAGGGAGATCTACCATTCTGCTTTACTTACGTAGCAGATATCTAGCAAAAAATGGCTATCCAAAGAATTATTATGTCTGCTCATCAGTCTGGCCTAGTTTGCGCCCTCACTATTGAACCCTCTTGGAGGAATCCAGGTGGTTAGTTGGAAGAAATTCCACAGTAAAGTTTTGGACGGACAATTGGTTGGGTACACCTCTAATTGATATGATGGATAATCCCCCAGTGGACCCACCGATACATTCACTAGTGGGGGATTACCTCTAGGAAGATGGTTGGCATTTACCTCAAACTTTCATGGTATCCTATCCAGATATTACCTCAGAAATTCAATCAACAGTTGTTGGAATTGGTTCGGACATCAGAGTTTGGACAAGCTCAATTAAAGGAGGTGTTACGGCCAGTGAGGCTTATGACTCACTACGTGTGGTTGGCGAACGCAGGTTGTGGGGTAGGGCCATCTGGGCCCACTACATACCACCATCAAGATCTATTTTGCTATGGCATGCTATCCAAAATAAACTTCCAACGGATTGCCAATTAAAAAGGAAGGGACAATCGTTTCCTTCTCGTTGCTCATTATGTGGATTCAAAGAGGAAACTATTTCACATCTTTTTTTAAGTTGTCATTTTGCAGATGCTCTCTGGGACTTCCTATGCTTCTTTTTTGGAAAACGACCATGTACAGACTCCTCTATCCTAAACTTATGGACGACCGCAATGGCGATGGAATTTGGATCACAGCTCGCCAGCTTATGAAAAGCAGGAATTATTTCAATCATCTGGGTGATTTGGACCACTAGAAATGATTATCGATTTAACAATAAGAGGATGACGCTGAACTCGGCCTTTGCAACAGTGTGGCGTTTTATTCGTGAAGCGAGTCTCTCAAAGAGTGGTTGCATGCAAAATACTGTGGATGATCTACAGGTTCTTAGACGACTTCGAATTCAAGGCATCCCACGACGGGCTCCAAGGATTATAGAGGTTAATTGGAAGGCACCACCCTCGGGATGGATAAAGGTTAATACAGATGGTGCAGCTTTTGGAGCACCGGGATTATCGGGTTATGCAGGTGTTTTTTGAACTTCTAGATCATTTGTTAAGGGTTGTTTTTGTGTTCCGCTTGAAATATCACATGCTTTTGAAGCAGAATTAGCGGCAGCCATTTATGCGGTAAAATATGCATATACATTTTGGTGGAGGCGTCTTTGGTTGGAATCAGACTCGGCATATGCTGTTGCTCTACTTCAGAATTGGTCTTCTTCGGTTCCTTGGAAATGGCATTCGGCTTGGACAGATTGTTTAGATAAAATTACACACTTGGAATTTCACTGCTCACATATTTACAGGGAGGAGAATGCTGCAGCTGATAGTTTAACCTCTAGGGCTCCTAGTTTATGTACAGCGACTTGGTGGTGGAATGCCCCACCTTTCGCTAGCTCTTTTATTTATTCAGATGCTAACAACAAACCTAATTATAGGTTTTGTTGAGAACATTTATTTGTATGTTCAATTTTATTAAGATTTAATAATATTAGTGGTGAGCGGTTTAATGAAGAAGGTGCTAAGGAGGTGCCAACCTAGTTGGGATGTCCCGGTGCACCCACTGAAAACTGCTAGCTACAACCTTTTATAAAAAAAAAATTCATATCAAGGTCAAAATCATGTAAATGATACACCATAGTAGAACAAATACCTGAGTGGGCTGGTGAGTGTGACGGAGTTTAGCTGGTGCTGATGCCGATCTTGACAAAGACAGTTACAAATAAACAATGGTGTGTAGTATCACTTCTTAAGCACACCTTCATATAAGTGTTATCCCCTCATGGCTTATATTATATAGCCAAAACAACAATGGGTTTTCTATGGAGATAAGAACTGTGAACAACAATGGGTTTTCTTCGAATGGAGACCAGATCTGAGGAGCAGACTACTCAACAAAAAGTCTTCTCTTTTAACAATAGTGCTCCCACAACCAAACGTCGCAGTACCAATTATATGAGAAGCCTAGTGGTGCTCAATGTGTTGGAACTTTCAATCTGCAAGCAGAGATCTGTTAGGCGTTGAGGACAGGAGAGGATAGGGTGGAGTTGTGGCGGCTGGGCATTGTGGCGGCGAGTTTGGATTCCCACGAGCGTCGTGGCTGGACTGTTGCACGAGCGCTGGTAGGCAGCTGGTAGCGGTGTTGGTAATAGTGGTGACGAAGATGAAAAGTTGAGTCGCACGGCACTGATGATTCTTCTTTCTTTCGTGTGAATCAAGGTGGAGTCGCACGGCGCTGAGGACAAAGGATCAGTGGAACGCACGGCGTTGAGGACGAAGGGTCGGTGAATCACGGTGGAGTCGCACGGCGCTGAGGTAGATGGGTCAGTGAATCACGATGGAGTCAGCACACCCTAACTTGATACTGGACAATTTTTGCACATTCCTCGAATCCAATTTAAGAAATGCCATCTTAGTTTTTTGGACCTATAGTGTGGTGACACGTATACACCTGTGTATCTCTATATACCCAACATGTTACAATTTTGGGAATCTAATTATTGAGTACTTAAACCCAACTACTGTATGGATAACTATCTAAATATTGTTATTATTAAAATGTTTATTTATATTATAGCCTTTTTTTTTTTTTATAAAAATATAATGAAAATATAATCTTTATACTAATATTTTTATTTTTAAACAAAATTATATATATATATATATATATATATATATATATATATATATATATATATATATATATGTCTTATTTTTGGTTTACTTCTTTTAAAAGAAGTTTAGTTACACATTTGAATTAAATTTTCCTTTTTTTCTTTTTCTTTTTAAAATAATAGATTAAAAAATCAATTTTTATTTTTGGACTACCATATATGTCTTTTTCATTCCAATGAAAATTGATTTTATGGTATACACACTTATGACCTTCCCTACTATGCCGTGCAGAAATGATTCCTCTGACATTACGATCTTTACCATAATGATATTGTCCATAGATCAAATAATTTCGTGATTTGTTTTCATTTGACTATTTATGGCTACTTTGCATGTTCTTGAGTAGAAGTTTTGTATAAATGTATAGGCATGCTCCTAAGTATTTTGATTTAAGTTATTTTATTTCTAACAGATGGAATAGTTGGAATAGTTAACCTGATTGAAGTGTAATGATTATACTTTTGTAACACACTATATGTCCTATAATAGGTCCCATTCTTCTCGATGAGATTTTGTCCTCAATTTTTACTTTCATTACTATTTATTCTATATATTTTATCATAATAATTAATTGAAAATAATGAGTTAAAAAAATATTGCAAAAAAAATAAGAAAGAAAAAGATTTGAAAGATAAAATATAACATTATAAGATTTTTATTTATGATTTAATTTTTTAGTACGTATTAGATAAACTAAAATACATATTTATTTTTAATATAATGTCATAACTCATAATTGATGAAAAAATTTGCAAAATTGGTAAAATTTAATTACAATTTTTTTATTATTATTTTTTTATTCAATATTAAATATTATAAAAATCTTATTTTTTTTACAAGAATGCCTACAAAACCTAAAATGCATGATAAATGTTTGAATTAATATTTCCTTTCTTTTCTTAAATAGTGGGTTAAAAAACAACATTAACAAATAAACCAGAAAAAAAAATTGAAAGATAAAAGATAAAATTTTAAGATTTATATTTATGGTTTAATTTTTTATATTAAAAATCCTATACATGCTAGAATATATATTTATTTTAAAAATCATGGCCATATTATAATTAAAAAAAAATTGGCAAAATCATTCAATTTAATTACGAAAATGTCATTGTAATTTTTTATTTAATTATAATGATTAAATTATATTATAATTTTTTTCTATTATAATTTAATTTTTCATATTTCCTGAACAATAATTACTTTAGAATTAAAATTTATCTTTTTAAGTTTGTAATGAAAATCTTTTCATGCTCCATTTAATTTTCATTTTATGATCATTAATTATTTTTATAATTTTTTTTGTTTGTGCAATATTCTTGATGTTGTTGCGCCTCACAACAAGGTTTTTTTTTTTTTTTTTTGCAATTAAGTAGTTATTGAATTTTTTGTACTTTATTTATTAAAATAATTAATAAATATATATTTTAATATCAAGTAAAACTATGACAAAAAATTTAAAACATAAAACTATTATTAATTTTATTTATTTAATTATTATGATTGACATTTATTATAATTTTATTTTATTTTCTATTATAAGAGTTTATTTTATATATTACATAAACATTAATTACTTCTTTAGATCATTTTTTCGTAATTAGGTAGTTATTAAATTTTTAGTACTTTATTTTTTTAAAAAATTGATAAATATGTATTTTAATATCACAAAAAAAGTAAATAAAAAAGTAAAATATAATACGTGCTAAACATGTGCGTTTTAATATATATATATATATATATATATATTTAAAAAAATGTAAATGAGTTTGTTCATGAGCTGCTCAGCATAGCTATTCTAAAAATGAGCTGGACTTACATAAAATTAAATTTAGATAAGTGAAGTTGAGTTAAGTTAGAACTAAAATAAATTGATCAACTCAACTCATTTGACAATTTTAGTTATAATTATTCGTTAATTTTATTTTAAAAGGACTTCATTGAGATATTTAACTAGTTGTGGTTTATAAAAATGTAACAGAGTAAGAGTAGCAAATGAGCTGGGAGGTGGGAATGGAAAGGGAGCAAAGCTTACAACGAAGGTGGTATTGATACAATCAACATTAATAGGCATAATCTTCTGCATACTAATTATCATACTTCAAGATAAGTTTGCTTACTTGTTCACTACAATCACTAAGTCCTTCAAGAAGTTGATCAAATTTCTTACCTCTTGGCTGTCACTATTTTGCTCAATAGTGTTCAACCCGTTTTCTCAAGTACTTGTTTATTATTTATATATACCTATTTATATATTCTTTCTATATTAACTTTCTCGTATCTCATAAGCATGGTTAGGAATTTGGATATTGGTTTGGTTGATCATTTTATGTCACACACGTTCGAACCAAATTATATATGGTTCGATTAAAATAAAATAAAAAACTTCCATGCCCACATGCAACATATATAAATGATGAGACAAAATGGATCTAGGATTTTTTTTTTTTTTTTTGCAAAAATAGGTATATAGCTTTCAACGACATATAGTTCTTTTGAATATATACAAGTCCCTATTTTGAGATTAGTGTGTTTAAGGGTGAGGTGCATTGGTCCCATTAGTTCTATAACTTAAAATCATATTCACTTTATTCTTAAAAGGCCAAAGTTTAGAACTTATGTATACATTTTTTGGACTAAAGTTCACACTTTTGAAATTAAAGTATATCTATTTTTAAAGTTATGGGATTAGATACTAAAAAGCTCGTTTGTTTAAAGTTATGAGATAAATTCCAAAAAAATATATAAATATATATAGCCAGTTGCTACTTATTATACTTGTGGCTTTTCATTATTTCCATATTGCTCATTTATAGTTTCAAAACCCTTCTTTCTTTAATGTTTTTGTGAATATCTATATAATCTTCTTTTTACAGACAATATTTATGTGAATTAGTATTTCTAAAAGTTAAAAAGTTCGAATTTCATCTTTATTTCTACAAAAAAAAAAAAAAAAAAACTAAGAAATTAGGCCTTATAAATTAAAATAATGATATAAAATTGGACTAATTTGCAATAAACTAATTGAAATTACAGGGTAGCTGTTGGGTTTGGTTGGCAAGCATGGATAGCGTATATAAATCTTGGCTGCTACTACCTCATTGGCCTCCCTCTTGGAATTCTCTTAGGATGGGTTTTTGGCCTCAGTGTTAAGGTATTTATTTACGTTTTAATCACTTGTTAGCCAAGTTTCTTTATCCATTTCTAATAATCATTAACAATACGAGCATAATAACCAAATTGAACATATTCATCCATGTATTGAGTTAGTTATCCACTTTAGAATCATTGAGTTACAATGCATTTCAATACATCCTGTACAGTATACTAGACTTAGGCTTGCAATTAATTCATCCAATACAATTCTCATTTCAATTTCGCTTTCATTTTCTTCTTTTCTTGAATGGTGTTTTAACAAGATGATTGCTAGGGTTCATCGATCTTGTTCATTCTTTGCTTCTTAAAGACTCTTCAATGTCGAACAAAAATTACTTCGTACTGAGATGTGCTTAATACTCCTATACAATTTAATCAGAGTGAACAAAATTTAGTGTCTACTACATCTACTTCACTTTTGTTTCTAATTTCGCTTATCTTTTAGTGCACATTTTTTAATTCAATACCACCTGTTAATGCCAACTTGTCAATCAAGTTGAATAATCACAACTCTCATACGGTGTGAAGATATGGAGAGCCTTATCATCGCATAAGGATTAGGACTCAATATTACTAAACCTCCTAAGATTCTTGATTCTAATAGATTAGTTCTGAATCCTTGTTATTCCAATCGGAATCACTTAAACAACATGGTCAAAAATTGGATCTATGCATCTGTTGTTGATGAAATGATCACAGTGTGTTTTGTAAGTGAACTACTTTTGATCAATGGCGTGCTTTGGAAGACACTTTAGCACCATGTGCTCAATCTCGTATTCTTGATTTCATATCACAACTTTAGACCTTGCGAAAAGATGGCCTTTCGATTCATGACTATATTTCTAAGGTTAGAACAATTTCTAATCATTTAGCCTACTACTATTGGTGAACCTATTTCAAATAGGGATCTTGCGATTTTATGCTATTGCTGGTTTGAGCACCAATCCATACTATTATTATGATTCTTTAATTACTTCCATCAATATGAGGATTATTAAGCTTACTTTTACTTCTTTTCATAGTCAGCTTGACACCTATGACCGTATGTTGAACCAATAGTGTTGTTTAGATAAAGAAAAGGCTGGCCTTGCTTTTGTAAATCCGTTTGGTTCCAATAGTAAACCTTAAAATAATCAGTCTCGGCCTAAGCCTTGAATATTTAGTAGTTTTTCAAAGAGGTCCCATTCAGTTTCTGACTTATCTTCTAATTTAGTTGCACTTTGTTCTAGTTCTTCATGACCTAATGATGGTAAAACTAATAAAAAGAGTTACAGTGAACGATATGCTTTTTACACACAGCTTTTATTTAGTCTCTGTGATTTGTTGAATAAGACTTACAAGGGTGAGGATTTTTCTTCTTCATCTTCTTATATTGCCAATTATACAATTTCCAGTCCTTCAGGTAATGCCTAATTTCTTGATGTTCGCACAAGTCATCGCATGTTAATATTCCTCAATCAACACCTTTCTATGGCACTAATAGTTTTGTTTTAGGTAATGGTAATGTCTTACGTATTTCTAGTATTGGTACATACTAGTTTATTTTCTCCCAATGATAGGTGCTTTCTTGCCTTGAAACAAAATTTGCACACTCCACAAGTCACTCACAATCTTTTCTCTGTCCAATAATCATGCTAATTTATTTTATGTCAAGGAAATTTTTTAAAACAAATTTACTTTTCAGTTACGAGTTGTTGGGTATTATTCGTTAAAGAGGTTGCTAATAAAGGTTCTATTCTTGTATATAAGTCCACCACTAAGGAACAATTGTTTTGTGTTCCTTGTCAAACTGCTAAATCCCATAATCTTCTTTTTCCCTTGTTGTCATGAGAAGAGTGCTAATGATTATGATTTGTTGTATCTTAAATTTGTTTTTCTATTGGAGATGATAAACCTCATTACTCTTGGATTTTCTTTCTTAAATCCAAAGACAAAATGATAAGATGTTTTTGCTTATGGTTAAGGTGTAGCTTTCTAATCATGTGAAAAGCATTCAACATGATGATGATGATTGCATTTCTCAGTGGCACTTCTCATCTTGGCTTGTAGTTAACCAAGAGTGATTATCTTGATGTCATTGCCTTTAATGGTGCTGAATTGGCTGGGATCCTTAATGATCATAAAAGTATGAATGCTTTTTCTCTGTTTCTTGGTGGCAGTTTAGGAGTGTTTTTGCTTGTTTCTTGGAAGAGTTCCAAACTATAGTGTCTTGCTCGCCATTAGAATATGAGTATGGTGTGCTAACCGTATATATTTTTATCGCCCACGTTTAGATAATGCCAAAATAAATTGACGTGGTTTGGTACAAGTAAATTTAATATAAAATTTATGATATCACTTACATATAATTACCCATTTAATTATTTATCTTGTAGTATTTTAAGAGATAATTAAGCATATACTGAGAGATAAAATATCCTAATTAAATTCATTTAAGATTTTCTTGAAGGAAGGAATTTTGATAAGGATGATTATTAGATAAAGATCCCTAGCCTAGCTATATAAATACTTGTGACCTCCATTAGTAAAGGCTAAGCAAAAATCAAAAGAAATATATAGCATACTCTAGAAGACATGTTTATTTTCTGATAAGTTTTTTTATGAGCTTATTTTTTAGACTTAGGCTACTAAAGTATATTTCTGTTATAACTATAAGTTTGAATAGGTGTAGCTATATTGCTTTTACTGTATAGATTGTAGGTTATTAAGGCTAGAACATACATATATTTATGCTTAGTCTGGTTAGTTACATTACTCTAATGAGCTTATAGCTCAGAGTCTATATATACTCTTAAAGGACCATTCAAGTATAATATTTTGAGATATTTTCTCTCTCTTTTCATTGTATGGTATCAGAGTTGAGTTCCCTTTAAGGAATACTTAGGTTTTCTTCAGAAATCTTCCTAATTGTTCTTGCAATCTCGTCAATGGCTTCCACTTATGGTCACTCTGTTTCCTCCAGTCAATCTCGAGCAAAGGTTTCACAGTCTATTACTTCGATTGCTTCGTCGATTGTCTATCCTCATGTAGGACTCAATTATTTTTTATCAAACTGATTGGACATTATTGCTTTTGGAATTGACAAGTATATTGATGTTTAACTTCCATCGCAACCAATTTATCTTCCTGGAACAACTTCTCTTAATTCTATATTTGATGTTTGGACTCACATGAATGAGATTATTAAGTCCTAGATTTATGGTTCTGTAAGTATTAGAGTTCTTTCACACTTACCTCGAACTAGAACTGCTGTGCAAATGTGGACAACACTTGATAAGAAATAATCTAGGTCATCTCAAGCACGGATCATGGATGTGTGTTTGCAACTACAGACTATACAGGAAAGAAATTGACTATGGACTGCTATCCTCTACAAGTCAAGTAAGTATTTGATCACCTTGCTGCTACTAGTGAGCCTATAACTAACAAGGACCTGATTCTGTGTGTGATTCGAGGCTTGGATTCGAAGTATAATTCCTTTATTTCCTAACTTTCATTTCATGGAGGTAGTGTTGCTTTTGATGAGTTACATTGTCTTCTACTTGGCCGTGAAAGCATGCTTGATCATCCAGAAAATCAACTTTAACTTTCTTCTGCTTATCAAGCAAATCTAGCTTTCAAAACAGCCTACCTTCTCAAGGTCTAAGTCCACCATAGTTTTAAAAGGCTGGATCATCTAAATCTTTATAGAACATGCAATATTTCATGCAGAAAAATGAGTAGGTTTAGAATCAGTATAAGAAGTCTTCCTCTTCTTATTATAATACGAGTTACTCGAACTCTAAAAACTATAGGTCTTCTAGTACTGGAAGTAGTGTGCCATGTTTGTGGCAAGGAAGGCCATGGTGCTCAGAAGTCCTTGTAGTTATGAGACCTTATGCTTGAAAAAATTGGTTTTCCTGTTGCTTTTGTTGCTGATACTCATAGTATTAATCTTTCTCAAAAATCTACTAATTGATTGTTGGACTCTAGAGCAACACATCATCTCATTGGTGATCCTTCTGCCTTGCATTCTGCACATCCTTATACAACACATGAAGCAGTCATTGTAGGTAATGGATCTTCCCTGTCAATTGCAAATGGAGGTGATAATTCAGTTCTTGCTAATAGTACTAGTGAAATGTTACAATTGAACATAGTGTTACATACTACTTGAATTGCTTCCAATTTGTGGTCAGTTCATTTTCTTTAAAGAAGGTACAAAAGAAGAAGATTGTGGCCTAAGACTCAGTAACTAATGGATTGTACAATCTCAAGGCTGTTAGCACTTCCAGTCATTTTTCTGCATGTAGAGTTTTCTTAACTATCACTTCTACGGACTTGTGGCACTCTAAGATAAGACTTTGCAATTATTAGCTAAGAATAATTGTTTACCTTCGGTAGATGTTAAAAATAAGTCATTTTGTTCAGTTTTCCCTTACAGCCAAAGGACATAAACTACCATTTGTGTGGACATCTCCTATAGTGGCTACTATTGGAGAAAAATATTTTCTCCTTATTGTTGATAGTTGTTACAAAAGAAAGTTTTCTTCTTATTGGATCAGTAAAACTGAACTCAAGAAATTACACAGAAAAATTGCTATATATATAGCAATTTGTTACAGAGTAAAATGGCGGGAAGAAAACAAACTAAAACAGAAGAAAAACAAACTCAAGTGCAAAGACGAAAATACCCCTAACTGATAACAAATCCTAATACTCCCCCTCAAGATGGACCAAATATATTCTTTAGTCCCATCTTGCCAATAAGAAAAGAAAAGGAAGAAGGATGGAGAGGTTTAGTAAGCACACCAGCAAGTTCATGCTCAGAGGAGACAAACATAGTTTTTAAAACACCAGATTGGATTTTTTTCCCTAATCAAATGGCAATCAACCTCAATATGTTTAGTGCGCTCATGAAAAATTGGATTTTCAGCTATATGCATGGCTGACTGGTTATCACAGAAAAGCAAGGCAGGAAAATCATGAGCCACCTTGAAATCTTTGAGAAGAGCTAACAGCCAAGTGATCTCACAAGTTGCATTAGCCATAGCTCTATATTCTGCCTCAGAAGAAGAACGAGAAACAATGGGCTGCTTCTTGGATTTCCAAGAAACCAAGGAATGTCCTAGAAAAACACAAAAACCTGTAACAGATCGTCTAGAGTCAGGACATCTAGCCCAGTCCGAGTCTGTGAAGGCTGTTAACTGAAGTGAAGAGTGAGTAGGGTAAAAGAGACCCTAGCCAGGAACTCGCTTGAGATATCTGAGAACACGTTGAGCAGCTAAAAGGTGAGGAACTTTAGGCTTAGAGAGAAACTGGCTCAAACGATTAACGGCATAGCAAATGTCAGGACGAGTGAGAGTCAAATAGAGCAGCCTACCTATCAATCTTCGATACATGCTAATATCTGAAACATCTTCTCCATCTTCTAAAGACAATTGTAGATTAGGTTCCATTGGCGTGCTAGCAGGCTTACAGCCTAAGTAGCCAAAATCAGAAAGAAGATCCAAAACATATTTGCGTTGGGACAAACAAATTCCAGCAGCCGATCTAGCTATTTCCAACCCAAGAAAATACTTCAAGTCACCCAAGTCTTTCAATTTGAAAAGTGTGTTCAGGTCAGCCTTCAAGTGGTCAATAGCAGTTGAGTCACTGCTGGCTATAATCACATCATCCACATACACCAGCAATGCCATAAAAACACCATCAGTATCTCGAAGAAAAAGTGAATGATCAGAAGCAGATTGGTGAAAACCAAGACTAATAATAGCAGAGGAGAATTTATGAAACCATTGCCTTGAAGCTTATTTAAGTCCATATAAGGACTTATGAAGAAGACAGACAGCATGTTTTGGTAAAGACTCCCCCTTGTGATCATAACCAGGAGGAAGTTTCATATAAACCTCTTCATTTAAATCACCACGAAGAAAAGCATTATTCACATCAAGTTGTGACAAATGCCAACCTTTAACAGCAGCCAATGCAAGCAATAATTTAACAGTCACAAGCTTAGCAACTGGAGAAAAAGTATCCACATAGTCTATTCCTTCCCTTTGTGTGCATCCTTTAGCCACCAAACGAGCTTTAAACCTTTCTATAGTCCCATCTGCTATATGCTTGATTTTATACACCCATTTACAGCCCACCGGGTGTTTATTTGCAGGCAAAGTAGTAACAGTCCAAGTGCCATTGTCTTCTAGAGCCTGCAACTCAGCAGCCATGGCATTTCGCCATTCAGAAATTTTGGCAGCTTGAGCAAAGGAATTAGGTTCTGTTGTAAGTGAAATAGAAAGAGTAAAAGCTTTGAAAGAAGCAGACAAATTGTCATAACCCAGATATCTTTGGATGGGATGATGAGTAGAAACATGGCCAACATGTTCAATGGCATTGACTAAAGAGCAATGGTATTCCTTCAGATAAGCAGGCTTTCTAGTAGCTCGTGTAGGTCGTGAATTAGAGATAGAAGATTCTGAAGAAGGAACTATGGAGGACTATGTAAGATCAGGAGAAGAACAGATGCTGTCAGTAACAATTTTTGGCAAAAAACGCTGATGAAAAAAATCTGAAGGAAATGAGTTATCTTTGGAAAAAGGAAAAATCTTCTCATGAAAAACAACATTACGAGAAATGACAACAGCTTTGGATTCAATATCAAGAACCTTATACCCTTTAAATCCAAAAGGATATCCAAGAAATATAGCAGCCCTTGCACGAGGAGAAAACTTATCTCTATGAGACTTCAAAGTAGCAGCAAAACAGAGACAACCAAAGGAACGTAAGTGATCATAGACAGGTTTTTGCTGATGTAGAAGCTCAAAAGGAGTTTTGTTACCCAAGAAAGGACTAGGAATTCGGTTGATTAAATAAACTGAGGTAAGGATACAATCACTCCAATAGCAGGGAGGCAGACTTGACTGAAAAAACAGAGCTCTAGCTACATTAAGGATATGCTGATGTTTTCTTTCCACAATGGAATTTTGTTGAGGTGTCCCAACACAAGAGTGATAATGAACGACTCCTAAAGAGTTATAAAAATCTGCAAAAGACAATTTGGGGGCATTATCTGATCGAATAGACTTGATATCTTTATCAAATTACTTTTCAACAAAATTGAAGAAGAGTGGTATGTATTTTTGAACATCTGATTTTGTCTTTAACATATAAGCCCAAGTTGTTCGAGTATGATTGTCAACAATGGTTAAAAAATACTTGTACCCTTCGTTACTAGCAACAGCAAATGGTCCCCAAATATCCAAATGAATAAGCTCAAAAGCAGTAAAACGTCTTGTATTATGAGAAACATAAGGTAAGCATTTTTGCTTAGCCAATGGACAAATGGAACAAGGTAAATCTGAGCCAACAAAGTCTGTCAAACCCAAATCAGATCGTAGAATTTGCAATCTACTAACAGAGGGATGGCCAAGGCGTGAATGCCAAAGAGAAAAATTACAAAGCTTCTGTTGTTTACAGCTAGCAACAACACATGCTTTATTAACAGAGAAATTATTGAATTCAAACTGATAGAGCTTGCCCTTTCTTTTACCCGTCCCAATCATCTTCCCTTGAGGTAGTTCCTGAACAGCACAATTATCACGAGTGAAAGTGAGTGAAAAGGGAAGGTTATCTGTAAAAGAGCTTACAGACAACAAATTATATCTGAAATTTGGGACATAGAGGACATTATGGAGCTTAACAGCCTGTGAAAGATGAACTGAACCAATTCGAAGTATTGGAACATTAATTCCATTAGGCAAAGTGACCTTAACATCATTAACAGCAACAGAAGAATCAAACATGGCTAAATTATTGCATACATGATGAGTAGCTCCACTATCAATTATCCAAGAGTTAGAGTAAAAAGAGGTGTTGTTACCAGCAAAATTTGACACAAAAGGTCCTGAAGAATCTGTGGCAGAAGGCTCTAAAATATTCGAAGATGAATCTTGTAATTGATTGGAGAGAAGCTGTAGGAGATGCTGGCATTGTGCATTGGTTAAAGAAGGCATAGAAAATTTGTCTTGTGCATCTGATCCTGCACTCATGGAACCAATAATTTCTGAATTATTTGCCATAGAATTATATCCTTTAGGCTTAGTTTTCCAACCTGGAGGATATCCAACTAGTCGATAACATTTTTCTTTCGTATGACCATTAAAACCACAATGTGAGCAAGTGATTTTATCCCTTCTAGTCTTAGATCCACCTGAACTTCCTGCAGGGACATTAGAGTTAGAACCAAAAGCCATAGGTTCGGTGATAGGATGAATAAAAGAGACATTCCTCTGTCTTTCTTCCTGAATAACCAGAGAAAAAACTTTGTTTATTATTGGCAAAGGTTCCATTAGCAAGATCTGACCTCGAATCTGAGTATATGATTCATTTAAGCCCATCAAGAATTGTAAAACATATTCCTTATGTTGATGATCAGTCCAAATTCTCAACCCTCCACAACGACAAACTGGAGTAGGTTGAAATTCCTTCAACTCATCCCAAAGAATCTTTAACTTTGTGAAATAAGAACTAACATCCAAACTACTTTGACAAAGATCAGATAATTGTTTCTTGATCTGAAAAATTCTCAGTCCATTTCCTTGATTAAATCTATCATGTAGATCTCTCCAAATTTCATATGCAGAATCAAGATAAAGAATGCTATCTGCTATTTCTCTAGTCACAGCATTAATAATCCAGGAAGAAATCATGCTATCACATCTAATCCAAGAATTGAAAATCAGATCTGTAGAGAGGGGCTTAGGAATCGTACCATCAATGAATCCAATCTTATTCTTTGCTGTAAAAGACATAACCATTGCTCTACGCCATGTATGATAATTCACGCCATTTAGAGAAGTTGTAACGAGATTGATACCTGGATGATCCCCACTGTGTAAGAAGAAAGGACTATTCGAATCGGTTTGAGCAAGAGTATCACCATTCGGAATAGAAACGGTAGAAGTGACATTTCCGCCGTTGGAACCACCTCTCGCCATAACCGAACTTGAAACGAATAAGAAAAAAAAAATCAAAGTTTTGCAAACTGAAATGATCGCTCTGATACCATGTTACAAAAGAAAGTTTTCTTCTTATTGGATCAGTAAAACTGAACTCAAGAAATTACACAGAAAAATTGCTATATATATAGCAATTTGTTACAGAGTAAAATGGCGGGAAGAAAACAAACTGAAACAGAAGAAAAACAAACTCAAGTGCAAAGACGAAAATACCCCTAACTGATAACAAATCCTAATAATAGTTGTAGTCTTTTTATGTGGATATACTTTTTACATACAAAGGATCAAGTTCACTCAATTTTTGCTACTTGTATGAACATGATTAAGAGGATTTTTACTATGAAAACAAAGGCTATACAAACTTATGGTGGAGGTTAGTCCAAGTTTTTGCATACTAACTTAAGACAATTAAGACTTCTTCATAGAGTCACATTTCTTTACATAGCAGAACAAAATGGGGTGGTTGAATGTTGTAATAGAAAAGTACTAGATAAGGGTATGAAATTATTGTTATAGACAGGTCTTTTCAATGTTTGCTAGGTACATGCCTTTATATTAGCTATTTACACTATGAATAGGCTTCCTAGTGAAGTCCTTTAGAATCAATCTCCTTATCAGCTTTTATATGTGAGAGATTCTGAGACCTAATGCACAAGTGTGCCAAAGTGATACTAACATCTTAGGACTCATATCTCTCGTACGCCCAGTAGAATATGAATAAGTAAATAAAACAACACAAGTAGAAGCAGAGAATCACAGGCAGAAAATAAACTATCCAACTAACTGTTTATTTCACAACAAATAACAGCATGTGATAACGAGAAAGTAGTAAGAACATAAAGGCTTTCCAATCACAGATAAGTTCTCATATGTTAGTATATACTCAAAGATTTCAATGATTGTACTAACTCAACAACAAAGAATACAAAAACAATAATGTAATGTGGTAAACCCACTTAGATTTCATCCTTAAGTAGTAACATCTACGAGTTACTTAATACAACTACTCAACAACAAGTAATTTATTATGTAAGTAAATAAATAGTTTTATAACCTAGAAATATATGCTAGTACCTCTATAAATTGGAGCCATACTCAACTACACCAAAGTTGCACTCATCTACTGTCTCTACAACAACTATGATCTAGTGTTTAAATCTTGCTCTCCTTTGGAGCCCCAACACCACATAGTGTGGTACAATCACAATCGATTAGTTTAGTGAGAAACATAGGGTAATGGAAAATTTAATGCATATGTAACTAGCATACAATTCTATGTCTTGGTGTTTAATTCAATTCAATTAACCCACCCAAAAATAAGTTTTTCACTAAATCGTTTTCTCGTATCACTGATACAGAACACTCAATCAAAAATACTAATATAGAAACACACTCATTTTATTAATGATCTAGAAGTTAGAAAACAATTTTCTCACTTAAATATTGAGTTTTCAAATTGTCATAGCTTTCCTACATTTTTTATTTTTTTGAAAATCATATTTGTGAGGGTATTTATAGAAAATATTGAGCTTTTAGTGAACTTGCTAACCCTTAACTAAATAAACGACGCCATCAATGAACCCTCATTGAACACATTAGCAAGGATAATAGTCGCCATGACAAGGGTAATAGTCGTCAGACTCGTTGACACCCATTGCTGCCCCTTGTTGACAACTCAACGAGCATCTAGGAAGCACTCGACAAGCACACAATGAACACACCAAATTTCCATTTTAATTTTAAAAATTGATAGTCTTTTCCACAAATACCCTTTTAGTGGAAAACAAATGCAAGTAAAAATATAACTTAACGTGCAAACTACATGCTCCCAACTACCTCATGGTGTGTGTGTATCATGTAAACATACAAAATTTTAAGTTCTATTAGAGTGTGTGTAACACTAAATCATTAGTAATTGGTTTTATATAGAGGATGATAAAATACTAAGTAAAATAAATTGACTCGTGTTTTGTACACGTGAAGGCCAATAAAGATACGATGGACTTTTAGAACTTATAATATCCTCATTTGGCTTTTCATGGCAAAACATTGTACAACCTATAAAAACATGCATCAAACACAATATATTCATTCAAGATGACATAAATAAGTTTATTCTCGTCAACAAACTTCAATACAATCTAGACACCCCAACATATCTACCCTACCTCTAGTGCATCAGTCTTGTTGTGCCCCATCCATCTTAATGAATCAACACAATTGTCTTGATGCAAACTTCAAACTGCATGTATGAACTAGAGCTCCAACTAAGCTTCAAGGTCTATAGCTACACATGTGTTGTACACAAGAAAAAAACACATACCTGTGAATGTATCATTTAGACCTACGTGTAGTCTAATAAAAAAATTATCATGTTACCCCCCACATAGGTATACACGAAGAGGCTAACTGCAAATAAACATGCAAAAACTCCTCCTAACTTCATATACACTCCCCTTTAATGTATACGAGTGAGAAAAAAATGAAATGCAACCTACACTTATATCCCTAAGTAGTGCAGTAAACATGTTGTACAATATAAACTCAATAAACACATTGTGGAATACAAACTTCTCCCTTTTTTGACACAAGTAGCCAAAGGAAAACCCTACATGAGGGAAAGTAGGCATACAAATATGTAGCATTCCTTTACACTCATGCAAAACTATAAAGAAGAATAAAAGTATATAAAAATACCATACACTTAGAATTTGAAACAAGGCCCATCAACATTCCCCCAAAATTTCCCAAAATACCACCCAAAATTTCATACTTATGTGTTAAAAAAAATTCAAAATAAAAAATTTCAATAAAAAAGTCCATTTGTTTGTAAAGTAGAACAACATAAACAATAATTGAAGAAAGTGGAACGTAAGGCACCTATTTTTAATAATAATTTTTTGAGTTACAATAAAATTTAAAAGAAATACAAGAATACAAAAATATAAATAAAATCAAGACTCAGATCCATCCTCTCTATCATCCTGAGCTGCTCTATTAGGTCCAACTCTATCACCTCTAGGGTTGGGAAAAAACATGATCATCAAGGAAACCAGAATCTAGGGGAAAATTATCAAACAGACGCAAAAGAGATGCAGTGTTCTCTATGGTAGGAACATGAAGATAAGCTTTAGATTAAACTCTACTGCGTTGAGGTCTGACTGAGGGTTTGGAAGGAGTGGACCTATGGGAATCTTATTTGGGCACTCGAATCTAACAATCCTATCATTCATTTATGGAATGATCTTTTAAGTAACCAAAACTCTTGTCCGAGTTCATTGAGCAAAGCATGAATAACTAAAAGATCCTGTTGCAAAGTAGCAATCTATTGTCTGTATAGAGTAACATCTACAAAATGATGACTAGAAAGAGAAGATATAACAAGATAATGAGTGTCCATAGAAGCAAAAGCACTAAGAGGTCTAGGCAGAATGTCTAGCATTGAACGTTTAAAATGAGAACCAAGACGAAGACTTCTTGATACGAACCAGAACCCGTCCCAAAGACGGCCCGACACGAGCCTAGGATCGTGCCAAGAGAAGGGTCTCAAGATAGTGCAAAAGAGCATGCAACATCACAAACAAGCATGCAAGCACAAGGGAAATGGTGAAGACAAGTGTAAATGGCAAATCCAAAATTTGGAGCTGCGCCGCGGCACAGTTTAAATTTGTTGTAATTTTGGGCCATTGGATCCCAATTCAATGGCTAGGATTTCTTTTACATTTTTAGGTTTCAATTGTAACTATATATATGTTGTAGCAGCTGCCCAAAAGGGGATAATGAGATTTTTAATCAATGAAAACATTTTGAATGGATTTTCAAAATTGAGAGCCAAGAGCTTCTCTTGTTCTATCAAGAAACTTATCAAAGGAATTTGCAACCCTTTGAGGCGTTTCGTCTCGTCTTGATTCGTGGTGCATAATATCCATGCGTGAAGGTGAGTTCTTGCAACCAAAAGTCTAGGTTTTCTTGTAGGATTTGCATGCTAATATTGGTGTCGGGTCTTGGTCCGTATTTCTTGTGGTTACCAAGCCTCGTAGCTTGGGGGTCATAGGAGTCGTGTCACTCGGTTCATGTCATTTGATATCAGAGCCCTGGGTTGTGACTCTAGATTCCTATCCCTTTTATTTTCATTTTCATTATATAAAAAAAAAAAATCTGTGCACTCTTTCAAAATCTGTGTTCTTTTCAAAATCTGTGTTGTTTTTGAAATTTCAGTTTGTTCTTCAAATTCCTGAAATTTCCAGGTTGTTCTTTCTATTTTCTGATTGATTTTTGTGTTTCTGGAATCAATTCTGATTTGTTGTTGTTGTTTCCTGTTTGTTTCTTTTTGTTTCTGTAATTTTCTGCTTGTTGTTGAAAGTTTCAATTTGTGTATTGTGTTTCCTGATTTTCTGTTGTGTTTTGGGAAGGTTTTCATGTTGAAAATTTTTCTGAAAGCTTGTTCGTAACGTAAAGGGCATTTTGGTAATTTTATTGTGCTCTCGTACAGTGTTCGTGTTCTAATTTCCAAGAGCATATAAAAAAAAAGGTGAAAATTCCTTTTCTGAGAATTTTTCCGAACTTGTCGTTTAATTCTCTCGAGTCCAAATTTGTTTGAATCAATTTGTTCCTTTCATTGAGTTAGAACTTCCTAAACCCTTTGAGTTAGTTCATTGTTTGCCTTGAATTGGATATTGCAACTACATTTAGGGTGAGTGTGAAATTCTACCTTAGGTTGAAAATTTCCGGAGGTTTGGTTCGCTAAAGGACGAGAAGTGCTTGAGCAATCAATCCAAGTGAATAAACCCGTGAGGTAAAGGAGTGAATTTTTCAGTTTAATTGGTTAAACTAATTTTCTGTTTGTATTATTTGAAATATTCTCTGTTCTGCACTTGTTGTGGTAATAATGTCTGACAAGAATAGTTCAGAGGAGAGACCGGATACCGCCTTTTTGTTGAGGGCTCTACAACAATCCATGGAACGGATGAATGCCGTCATGGTAAATATTGATGAGCGGGTAGGACGGCAAGAAGCTACGATTGACACCTTACAACAAAGAACACCCCAAGAGGCTCCGGAAGTTAGGAGACCTAATAGGAGGCCCTTGGTAGAGGAGGAGTTAGAAGAGGAGAATTGGGATGAGGAGTATGAATATGAAGAAAGGAGGATTCCCTATGGAGGGAGGAATGGGCATAGAGGAGGTAGGAATGGTCGGGAAGGAATGTGGAGGCCCCCACCTCGGCCCTTTGACGGGGTTGATTGGAATTTGGACAACATCAAAATTAAGATGCCGACATTCCAAGGAAAGAATGATCCGAAATTGTACTTGGAATGGGAGAAAAAGGTCGAGCACGTCTTTGATTGTCACAATTATTCCGAGGAGAAGAAGGTGAAGTTAGCGGTAATCGAATTTAGCGATTACGCGTTAAATTGGTGGGATCAATTAGTGGTCTTGAGGAGGAGAAGTGGAAAGAGGCCAATTGATAGTTGGGGTGAGATGAAGGCTATAATGCGGAAGCGGTTTGTTCCAAAGTCATTACTACCGGGAACTCTATCAGAGGCTACAAAGGCTTAATCAAGGTCATCGATCGGTTAATGAATATTTCAAGGAAATGGAGATGACAATGGTAAGAGCAAATGTGGAAGAAGATAGGGAGGCCACTATGGTTCGGTTCATAAGTGGGTTGAACTACAACATTGCTAACATTGTAGAATTGCATCACTATGTGGAGTTGGAGGACATGGTGCAAATGGCAATTAAAGTAGAGAGGCAATTGAAGAAAAGGAGTAGTCATATCATACCAACAGAGACCACTTTTCTGACATCAACACCGAACCCTACTCCGCCATGGAAGTCCAATTGGAAGGAGGAAGGGGAAGCTAGCTCCAAGCCCAACTTTGAGAACAATAAGAGCAAAGAGATAGAGATAAGGAGGGATAAGGGAAAGGATGTCATTGAAACTGTCCATCATAGTCATGATGTAAGTTGTTACCGTTGCCTTGGAAAGGGTCATTACTCTAATCAATGTCCGAACAAGAAGGCAATGATCATACAAGCTAATGGAGAGGTGGCAACTAATGATGACAGTGAAGGAGAGGGAATGCCGCCACTAGAGGAAGCTAGTGACGAGGAGATAAATCCTGTCTCAGGGGAATTGCTTGTGGTGAGGCAAGCACCAACGGATCATTTCAAAGAATTTGACATGGATTCCCAAAGAATAAACACTTTTCATACAAGATGCCATGTGAGTGATAAGGTGTGCCAATTGATCATTGATGGTGGAAGTTGCACCAATATTGCTAGCATGACTTTAGTTGAGAAGCTAGGGTTGACTACAAACAAACATCCTCAACCCTATAAGTTGCAATGGTTAAATGACAATGGAGAAGCGAAGGTTGAACAACAAGTACTCGTAACCTTTTCCATTGGAAGGTATAAGGATGAGGTGATGTGCGATGTATTTCTCATGCAAGCTGGGCATATATTGCTAGGGTAGCCATGGCAATATGATAGGAGGGTCACCTATGATGGTTACAAGAATTAGTATTCCTTCGAGAAGGAAGGAAAGAAGATTACGCTTTTGCCCTTAATTCCAGAACAAGTGTACAACAAACACTTAAAGGGAAACAAAGAGAAAAAGGGAAAAGAGAAGGAAGAAGAGCCCAAGAAGAAGAAGGGGCACTCTAGGGGAGGGAAAGAAAAGATAAAAGCCAAACAATGTGTAATTTTCTAACTTTTCTTTCTTATAGGAATTTTATGATGAAAAGCAAAATAAAGATGGACTGCAAAACATACCCTATGATAAAGGTCTGAATTCGAGGATGAATTCTTTCGAAGAGGGAGGGTATGATACGAACCAAAACCCATCCCAAAGACGGCCCGACACGAGCCTAGGATCGTGCCAAGAGAAGAGTCTCAAGATAGTGCAAAAGGGCATGCAACATCACAAACAAGCATGCAAGCACAAGGGAAATGGTGAAGACAAGTGTAAATGGCAAATCCAAAATTTGGAGCTGCGCCGCGGCATGTGTTTTGTGCACCGCGGCACAAGGGTTTCTGTTTTTGTTGGAGGATTTGTCAAGCATGCGTGCCGCGGCATGGTATTTGGGCATCGCGGCACAGGGCGTTCTGTTTTGAGGCTAAGGAAAACATGCTCGCCGCGGCATGAGAATATGGCGCCGCAGCGTGGGACATTCTGTGTTGGGACGAAGAAGCATGCGCGCCGCGGCATGAGATTCCATGCGTCGCGGCATGACGAGGACACAAGCAGACGTGCGCGCGCTGACACACCCAACCTGTGCGCTGACACGGACAAGCGCGCCTGACACGCCAGACCTGGGCGCAGACCCCCAATGTGCGCCCCGCGGCATGAAGTTTTGTGCGTCGCGGCATGGCTACGCATATGGCAAACAGAACAGGGCGCGCCGCGGCATGAATATTTCCCCGCCGCGGCACAATTTAAATTTGTTGTAATTTTGGGCCATTGGATCCCAATTCAATGGCTAGGATTTCTTTTACATTTTTAGGTTTCAATTGTAACTATATATATGTTGTAGCAGCTGCCCAAAAGGGGATAATGAGATTTTTAATCAATGAAAACATTTTGAATGGATTTTCAAAATTGAGAGCTAAGAGCTTCTCTTGTTCTATCAAGAAACTTATCAAAGGAATTTGCAACCCTTTGTGGCGTTTCACCTCGTCTTGATCCGTGGTGCGTAATATCCATGCGTGAAGGTGAGTTCTTGCAACCAAAAGTCTAGGTTTTCTCGTAGGATTTGCATGCTAATTTTGGTGTCGGGTCTTGGTCCGTATTTCTTGTGGTTACCAAGCCTCGTAGCTTGGGGGTCATAGGAGTCGTGTCGCTCGATTCGCTTCTACTCTCTTTTGAAAAAAGAAATATTGTTAGAAATAGCAGCACTCTACCATGAAATAAGTTTAGGATAGTAGAAGTGGACGAATGTGCTATAAGGGATCTAAAAACAATGATCCTAAAGATCATATCAAGAAAATCAATAATCTCATTGTTGAGAACTGCCATCAAGAAGTTAGTACAAATGATGGGAATAGAACAAGCATGAGCATGAGGATGAACACAATAGTTCACTATATCACAAAGACAACAGATAAGGGCATCTTTGTTTATGAGAAGGGAACTCCCTTTAAACACATTGAAGTCTTCAAATCAAGTTTAGCTAAAGAAAAATTATCAAAAATAATATTTCTAATTTCAAAAGGAACAATAAGAAAAAAGGATGTTCTAGAATAGGAATATTTAAATTTGGGAAACATCCTTACGAGAAAAAGTAACATTGTGACATCCCATAGGAAAAGTAATAAAGAAGTGTTTGGTGCTCTAATAAGGTCAAATAGTATCATAGAATTCTTTAACAATAGAAGGATCATAAAACAATAAGTGTGTATAACACTTGCTCAGCAAGAGTCTAATGAGGAGTTAGTGAGGGACCTAGCGAGTAGCATAATAAGAAAGGTAAGAAAAGAGAGAAAGATGCAACTTTTTCATAAATAGTTTTCCATTAATATTTTGAAAAATTTTTCCAAAAGAAAAACATTAAATAGACTTAAACACACATGGAAAAAGGTAATAAAAACATCATTAAACACGATCAGAAAATACTACAAGAATATCGAGAAAAGAAACAACTCAACCTAAATTGGATAACATAGATAATATAATCAAACTATATTCCTCCATTTAGTAAAGAATTTGTAAGGGGCATTAGTTTCAAATTGTAATCTCTAGTTCACAAAAGCATGTGGTGTATGAATTGTTCGACTTCCTTTTTGTTTAAATATTAGAGAAACACCAATAGAGCAATAGCCATACATACTACCAGACGGGCTTTTAGAAAAAGAATTTGCCCTTTCTGTAGTATGTCTTTGGTGCATATTGCACCTAGACTGTACATGATTAGATTAACCATAGTAGTTTCAACCTGTAGGATGCTTGATTATACATTTTTCAAGTATTTTGGATGAGTGCTATCCATGTGTTAGGTCTATAAATAATCATAAGCTTTTACCAAGGTCTCATAAATGTTTTTTTTTTTTGGGTATGCACTCAATTAAAAAGGTTACCGATGCTTTGAACCATGTTGCAAGAAGCTTTACACGAGTAGACATATACTTTTTAATCAACCCTTATATCCTTTTCAATCCTCTACCTTTGCTACTTCTAATAGTACTTTGCCTTCTTAACCTGTCTTGTATCCTTTTTAGCCTTTGTATTCATTGCCATCGGAGGATACGTCTGGTATCAATCAAAAATTCATCATGCATAACTTGAATGTTCACCCAGACAAGAAACCAGTACAACAAAAAAATAATAAAGCTCCCCAGGGAAAAAAATGAAATTATCAAAGCACAGATGAAAACTTTGCTATATACCGACATCATCAGGGAGGTTAAATAACCTATTTGGCTTTCTAACATATTGCTAGTCAAAAAAGCAAGCGGAGAGCCAAGGATGGGCATTGCTTTTACAGACTTAAATGATGTCTACCCAAAAGATTGTTATCCATTACCAAATATCAATCAACTTGTAGATTCTACAATCACTTTTGTTATTGCCACAATAAAAGTGTAGGAATTTATTATTATATTTCTATAATTAATTACACATTATGGACACTTTTGTTAATAAAATTGTCAATAATGAAAAGTAATTATGGCAATATCGCCACCCTAAGCTATATTAGGAAATACATTTATATTTACAATATATCCCATCAATCAAAATGTACCATGTCACTTTAAATGCTAGGAAGGTTATTTCCATATGAAAGTGTAAACTCGCTCCTCTATAATAGTTTTAATATAAGATTACAAGATTGTGCTGAATTTATGAGGATCCATGGTATTTGAATATATACATTACGACTCAACACAGTGTCTATATTTATAGGACTTTCAGTCGCCTTATGTTGTAGAGTTATAATCAGTTGGTAAAAATAATGAATATGGGCTTGTTTGTTGTACCGCGACTAAAATACATTTCAACCGCAATTCTAAAATTGAATTGATTCCTTAATTTTACATGTGATGATTGTATATGTTTAGCAGGTATGTGGACTGGAATGATTATTGGAACTGTTGTTCAGACCTTGATTCTTATTATAATCACTGTGAGGTGCAAATGGGAAGAAGAGGTAAAAGATGAATAGTCCACCAGTGATACTTTTTGAAATTTTTAGAAATAAGATGATTTATTTTCTTCTAGTTAAAATTTTATTCACAGGTGGAGAAGGCTATATTAAAGATAGCCAAGGAAGCAGCTTCCAACAGTTCGTAGAACCTAAAATTTGATTCTTTCTTGTTGATTTTTATTCACAATTATGATTATTTTTAATACCCTATTTGGGTTCGCTACGTTAGTAGTACCACAATTTAATTTTGTTACTCTTTTTATCTACATTATTAATGTGGTAATTTAGTGATATCACCATTTAAAAATTGGTAACAATTTGATGCAACTTTCAATTAAACGAATGATTTAATATAAAAAAAATGTTAGAAACTTTTGCATCTGACTTTTTCTGTTCTAATCCTAGAAGTTGAAATTGTAGATTTAGATTTTTCAAATAACTTCGAAGGATTTTCAAGTAATTGAGGAATACTAATAATGGGTATTTTAATTCTCTGTGAATAAAATACCCATAAATTTGACTCACTTATTTTTCACAAAATATATATTTTAGCATCGAAGACAAATAAAATCCTCTTTATTATGATTTTTCCTTATTCATACTCATTTTGGAAGTTCATTCTCATCTCAAAATTCTATTATGCATCCCAAATTATTTGCCACCAATGTAGTGTAAACAAGAAAGCGGAAGGCAATGGAAGAGGACCAAATTTGTTTACCAAGTATCAAACTAACCTACAACATTAAGGGAACATTAAAAGTAGCAATAATATGAATGCCCTTAATTAAAAGCACATATGCTTGTCACATGTGAAGATTGTACCATATTGGTACAAATTTTTAAAAGGTGGTGTCATTAAAGCACCACCTCAATTGAATCGTAGTACTATTAAGATAGTGAATCTCCTATTTGTTCACATTGCATTTGATAACAGAAAAAATGGAGATGAAAATATAGAAAAGAAAATCATAGAAAGGTAAAGAAAGGAAGTACCAACTTAGGTTTAGTATTGTAAGCTGTGTTTTTTTAGGTCCTTGATATGTATTTGTTGTGGTTTGATTCTATTTGATACAAAGTGTTAGCTCACAAATTAGAATTATTTTAAATTAAACAAGGAGGAAGAAGACAAGACCATCCTTTGTTTTTCCCTCTTTTTGTTGTATACATATGTTTGAATTCATAGTTATGGAGCTTCCTAGCCAAGGAAAACTTAATAGTGCTCGTATGAAAAATGACTGGAACATTCAATCTTAATTATATAGAATATCATTTTTGAGATCATATGTTCTATCTCAAGCCTGAAAAACAAGAAAATTATTAAATTCTCTCTATTACCGACTCTACCTCCTGACTTCAAATCTCTAATGTCACTTTTGGTGTGCCACCAATAAGCAAAAGCACGTTAGGTCAAATGTTCCCAATGAGATGAGAAAGAAATCATTGATGAGCATGAAAAATTAAATTTTGTGGTAATTGCAACAAGTGGTAGGGGTGTGTTTTCTGTGTTTGCTTATGCTAACAAACTTTCAACTTAACAATGTTGAATAAATAAATGTGGTTGTCTGATGAATGTAGAAGTAGCTTATTCATTTATTTGTACCTTATGAATGACACACACGTATAGTATTGAATTGCTTTCCTAACTAGTTGGTGCAATATTATTTTTGGTGTCTTGAATAGTGTTGCATTAAATTTGGTATAATGAACATTGTCACGTCAAATTTCATATAATACTGGTCATTGTAGCAAATTTAATATAAGAAATGATGTTAGGTTGGAGCAACCAAAAACCAAATTTGGTGTTTTGGTGTAGGGTTAGAGATACTCTTATGGTAGCAAAATACATGAAATGAATGAAACTAGTTGACACGATTATACTTAATCACCTAATTAGCATATTTTCATATTATACTTGTACATACGAATAAATAAAAATACTTCAATTTTTTGAATAATTTTCAAACTTAAGAAAAAATACTTGTACTTTTATGTTAAAAAGTATTATATTATAATAAAAATTTTCCCTATAGTAATAAATGAATTTTTTTTTACCACAATAAATTTTTATTATTTAATATGTTTATTATTATTATTATTATTATTATTATTATTATTGTTACTATTACAATGTAATAATATAAGTCATGATCAATTATATTTAAATTATAGTTTTTATAGTTTATTGAAATGTTAAGATTTTTATTTATCAAATCATACAAATAAATAAGAAAATATTTACAAAAATTACATTTAAATATACAAATTAACTATTTAATAATAAAATTTATTAGTTATAAAACAAATATGAAAAAAGAAAGAGGTTAAAGTGAACTTTTAAGATCAAGATGTAGTTTAAATTTGTGATTGAAAATGAGTGAGGATAAGTCTTATTTGTCACCATTACGCGGATAATACTAAAAATGAATGAAGTTTAGTGTTAACAACTAATTTATCTTGAATTATGACCTATTATATGAGTATTCAATCTAGATTGTTATAAGCTTTTATAGATTTTAAATCATAATTTTTTTTATAGATTTATATAAACTTTTAAGACTTTATATAAAATTTTATAAACTATTTTAGATTTCAATAAACTTTAATTGACTTTTATTTTTGCAATAAAATTGTGTATTTTTACTTCGTTAAGAGGAAAAAAAAAAACAAAAAGAGATTATTTGTACTGAAATAATCATCTTTATATACTAACATACTTATTAGAGGACGATATTTCCACCTTCTTCTATATAATTTAATTTCCTTAAACTCATATCACTCCTACTGTTGAGAATTTTATTTATTTTGCCACTAGAGCATCTATTAATAAAAACAACAACTAATTTGTCACCATTAGGCAAACAATACTAACTTAACAACAACTATTAACTGATGTAGTTTAAATTTGTGACTGAAATTGAGCGAGGATAAGTATTATTTGTCACCATTAGGCAGACAATACTATATATGAATTAAGTTTAGTATTAACAACTAATTTATCTTGAATTATGAACTATTTAAAGGGTGTATTCACTCTAGATTGTTATAAACTTTTATAAATTTTAAATCTTAATTTTTTTTATAGATTTATGTAAACTTTTAAGACTTCATATGAAATTTTATTGACTATTTTAGATTTCAATAAACTTTAATAGATTTTCATTTTTGCAATAAAATTGTGCATTTTCACTTCCTTAAGAGAAAAATAATAATAAATAAACAAAAGAGATTGTTTGTATTGAAATAATTAACTTTATGTACTAACAAATTTACTAGAGACGATCTTTCCACCTTCTTCTATAAAATTTAATTTCCTCAAACCCATATCACTCATTCTGTTGAGAATTTTCTTCATTCTATCACCAAAGCATCTATTAATGAAAACAACAATGTTCAGATTCATAGCTAGAGAAGATGACTAGATTGAGGAAGAGAATTAAAAAAAAAAAAAGTCTTCAAAAATCTCATTAAAGAAAATATTACTTTTGATAAACTTTATTTATACATAAAAATGTTTAAAATTTTCAAAAATCTTTAAAAATCTCATTGAAAAATATATTATTTGTGACAGATTTTATTTATACATAAAAATATGTAAAATTCTTAAAAATCTTTGATTAAGTGATGTTTTTAAAAGTTATTAACATTTTCAATAACCTAATATTTTTATAAATTTTTAAAAAGTAGTAATTAAATACATTTATATTTTTATAAATTTTTAAAAAATAATATGATTCTAAAAGTCGTGTTCCAAAAGAGATATTATTTTCACTTAAACCTTTCAAATTTTACAACGTGTAGAACATCGTTCAGCTAAATATATCACACAATACAACACACCTGGAAAATTATTTATTATTCAGTTGATTGAGTATATCTACTCTCAAAGTTGAAAGAGTAGGCTTAAATCTCACTAACCACACCCCTTGTCAAATATTGAATAGAAAAAGAGCAGGATAAGTTTATAACAGGGAATTTGATTTTTTCCTAAGATGGATTTATTTCAAGATCCAATTTCTTTTATGTTTTAATTTGTTATGACCTCCGAGAGGCCGCTTGACTGTTGGTTGCGGAGATCAGGTTGACACTGCCCTTTTCACCAAAATTTCGAAGGAAATAAATTAAAGTTGTGTGTACATTGGCTTCTCTATCTAATATATGTAATTCAAACATTTACATACCCATCATTCTCGTTCTTTCTAGTTATAACACAACTTCACTAGCCTAAACGTCTCAGCTCTGTGGCCAGTAGTACCCTTTAGAAATTATGAGTGGCAACCATAGAGACGAAGAAGAAGATCTAAACCAACCATTAATATCAGTAGCACCATCAGTACTAGTACAACGAGAAGTAGCAGAAGATGATGAAGAAAACAAAAAGCTGTCCAAAAGGGTCTGGATTGAGACCAAGAAGTTATGGCAAATTGTTGGTCCAGCTATCTTTAGCCGAGTCACCGGCTACTCCATGACTGTCATTACACTAGCCTTTGCTGGTCATCTTGGTGAAAATGAACTCGCTGCTATCTCCATTTCCAACACTGTCATTGTTGGCTTCAATTTTAGCCTCCTGGTATTCATTTTAATTGATCAAGTATATGTGTGTGTCAAATGAGTTTACTTAGCACAGCTCACTTAGATTTAATTAAGTGAGCTCTAAGCTCAATTAATTTAGAACTTGTTCGACAACTATTTCAATTCTCAATTTCTGATTTCAAATTTTAGATTTTACAAATTTCGAAAGAAGAGCTTATTGCTGGTCTAATATGACTGTTTCCAGGTAAAAGTGAATTTACTATTCATAAGTTAAATATTTAATATTATACTTTTAATTGAAAATAACAATATTGGACTTGGCAATAGGCTCTCATGTTTTGAAATGAGTTACATTTGATAACTTATTTTCATTTTTTATTTTTTAAATTTGTCTCAATTTTGAAATTAAAAAAATAAGTTTTGGAATTGAATTCTTAATTTTTTTTTTTTTTACGGTAAAAATTAATAACTCAACTTTACTTAAAATGATTAGAGAGCTTAAATTTAATGAAAAATTATCAAAATTTAATTTGAAATTAAATTTTAGAGCTTAGAAAGTTGAAAATTAAAAATTAAAAATTAAGAATTCGTTATCAAATAAACATATTTAATTTTTAATTTCTTCTTTTTAAAATTGAAACTAAAAATTAGTTATCAAACAACTTTTATTTTTTAAAAAAGAAATTAAAAATTAAAAATTTAATTCTAAAACTAAGGAATGAAAAATTAGAAATTGAAATAGTTAGGCCTTAAATTTTAAGTGAGTTGAGATCAATTCAGATCACTTTTAGATGGTTGTACAACGCTGCTCAGGTGCTCATTTACATTTTTGAAAAAAGAATATTTATGTTTTATTTAAACAAATTATTTTTTTCTTTTGCATTTGTATTTTCTTTTTATTATTTTTTTCGTATAATAATAAAAAATATAAATTAATGCTATCTTTCAAGTGCCTATTTTCATATTAATATTATAGTAATTATTTTTTGACAAAAACATTTGGTTAAATGAGTTTGCGAGAAGGGCATGTTTCAGCTGAGATGCTGTTTTTACTCTGATATACATACATCTTTATATTAATTTCTCATTTAAAACTTGAGTTTTTCTCTGCAGTTAGGAATGGCAAGTGCACTAGAGACACTATGTGGGCAAGCATTTGGGGCAAAGAGGTACGAAATGATCGGCATTTACTTGCAGAGATCATGGATTATTATGTTTCTGTTCTGCATCTTGCTATTGCCGATTTATATATTCGCAATTCCAATTCTGAAATGGCTGGGACAGCCTAATGAGGTTTCTGAGCTATCAGGGACAGTGGCAATTTGGTTAATACCATTACACTTCAGCTATGGATTTCAGTTCCCAATGCGAAAGTTTCTGCAAAGTCAAGTGAAGAATTGGATAATTGCTTCGGTTGCTTTGGCGGGTTTGGTGATTAATACATTAACAAGTTTGCATGTTTGTATTATTTAAATCTTTTGAAGCTAAAAATATTTAAAATGTACAAATAAATACCCATAATTCCAATGGATAAATTTAAGTAAATGATTAAATAAAATCTTTATAATTAAATTTATTTGTTGAAATTAAGTACATTAAATTACAGAATATCAGTATTTTTAAGAACTCATCAGTGAGTCCTTAAGTGTCTATATTACCTAAACTTGGTTGTTCACTAAGTTGGGACTCTCTCATTTAGTATTAGAGCCAATACACCCTTTTGGACTTAACCACTTCGGTGTTGCTCAATTTCTCGTACTTTTCACACACACTCACTTTTCACAAGGATGGAGTTTAGTGAAGAAGGAAACGTAGGTAGACCTCTACTCCTGAATAGGAACAACTATGCCTATTGGAAGTAGTAGATGTGAGCCTTTTCTAGTCCATGGGAGACCAAATTTTGTCTTAAGTAGAGATTGGTTGGACGTCTCCTACAAAAACTCTTGAAAAGAGAAAAATTGTTCCCAAGCCAATGAATGAATGGACAAAAGAGGAAAGTTATGAATGCAATTGGAACAGTAAAGGGTTGTACGCAATCACTTAAGCCATCACTCATGAAGAATACAGACAAATTTTTGCTTGCACTACTTTTAAGGAAGCATGGGATATTTTGAAAATTACACATAAGGGTACCTCTACGGTAAAGAAGTACAAGTTGATGAGGCTTAAAAGGGACTTCTTCAAATGGAGGAAGATGAGACATTTAACAATTATTACGGTCACTTTTTTGATATTATCAACACATCTTACAACCTGAGCCGTCCAATTGACGAAGAACTTCAAGCTGAGAATATTTTGTGCAATCTTCCTCCTTGGTTTAGAGGAAAAGTTATCACTACTGAATTAGCATTTAAAGGAGAACCTTTGAAGGTTAACGAGATCGTTGGAGATCTCCCAGCTTTTGAGATACATCACCTCCACCCCAAAAAAGCTACTTATATTGAAAAAGGAAAGGGTCTTGTGCTAAAGACAACCAAGACTTACAAAGGAAAAGAAAATGTTTTATTGAAAGTGATGACTTATCCAGTTTGGATGAAGAAGGATTTGCTTTGTTAGCAAAGCAATTTAAAAAAAATTTAGGAGCAAGAAGAACGCTCCTGGTAAGTTAAAAAGGGAAAGCTCCAGTTGTAGAGATTCTAAAACCATAGTGAAAAACTCTAAAGATGAAGAAGAGAAACCTCAATCTAAAGGTCAAACTATACAAGTTAGGTGTTACTAGTGTAGAAAACTCGAACACATTGCTCATTATTTCTACCTAAAATGATGGGAATCTGGGAAGAAAACCATGGTGGTAGAGTTTACTATTTTGGATTATAGCTATAGTTCGAAAAAGGATGAAAGCAACTTTATAGCCTTTATGGCAACTAAAGATGTTCCGCCCACTACGACATCTCAATCTTCCAGATTCCTCGATTAGGATGAACATGTGGAGCTCTTGGATACTTAGCACGGATTTCTTAGGGCACATATTAAGAACAAGAAAGCTCAAAAAAAGGCCTTGGATATCTTTGAGGTTAAAGAAAAAGAGCTAAGTGCTCCTAGAGCTAAACTTGAAAAGAAGCTTCCCATAACATGGACGACGATGATCTCACAAAGAAATGTGAGAATATGCAAAAAAGATTTAATAACATGGTTGTTGAAGCTGAATCTAACAATCTAAGAATGAAGTTTCTTGAGCAGACCTTGAAAAGACTATAGAGTTTAGAAGATTAGCGGATAGTTAGTCTGGATCTGTCAGAGAAGGAAGTTGAAAGAATCTCACTTCTAGGAAAAGAAGGTTGAGATATTGGAATGTAAAAAGGCATACCTTGCGCATGCCTTATCTGAAAAGAATGAGGAGCTATTAACTCTTCAAGATAAAGTTAAAAATTTAGGCAGTTTTGTCGAATTTCTTGAGGCATCCATTAAGGAAAATTAGGACATACTCATTGCTTTGAAAGCAAACTAGTTTGACCATGAGAAGGAGTTGGAACACTCTAGGACCATTGTCAAGGAACTTCTTATGGATAATTATAAACTTTGTGAAATTCTTGTTGGCATCAAGGTGCCCAATGATAGATGCGGGCTAGATTTTACTAAAGATGGTTGTGCAACTCTTTCTCCTTCTACTGCTGCTTCTGATTATCTCTTTGTTAAGTCTACAATTTCTACTATTACTACTTCTACTACTGATCCTCTCTTCATCAAATCCATTGTAGAAGATCATCTTCACAAGACTGTTGAAACAAAAAGTAACGGTAAAGTCGCTGCAAAATGTAAGTCGCAAATGTCATTCCAGCCAGTCTCTTCTAGCAACGTGAACGTCTCTCTTCCAAATGAAGCATGTCGGTGATTGTCTATTGCCACTACCTATATGCTTCATCCTCTATTGTCACCACAATGGTAAGCATGGGCATATTAGACCTTATTGAGAGAGGTTGAGTTCTCATCCCCGTATGAGACTCAATGTTGGCACTTCTACCACTCCCTCTCCTCCTCATGCTACCCCTCGGATACAAACACCCAATTTCCCTAACACTTTGGTTTGTACTTGTCATTCTTGTGATATTGTTGGCCACCTTGCCAACCAATGTTCAAGATATATTAAGAGTAGTACCAGAAGATCTCCCCCCGGTCTTCAATTATGACTTCTCAAGATGTACCTATTGTGGTTAGACTGAGCATTATGTTTCTCAATGTATTATACACCAGCGACATAGTGAAGAAAGAGCAAAATTTTCTAAAAGCTCTCTTAGTCTCATGTATGACCACTCGACGGATCATTCAAGAATTTCTAAAACAAAAAACTCTTGAGTGGTCTACACTCCACATGCTCATATGGACAAAAGATTACATTTTGCCCTTGTTGCCTCTCATCACATCTTTTTCAAACAGAAAGATGTAATTTGATCGCACTATTTTTAGGTGTGAGTTAGTTTAATTTGAGTTATTTCTTCTTTTCTCTCTCTTTCTTGTAGTATTTTCTGTATGTGTTTTTTTTTTTTTTTTTTCTAAATGTCCTTATTTTTTATTTTTCTTGTACTTTTCTTTCTTTAAATTAAATGTTCAATAAAATTAAAATAAAATTTTTTGTGATTTTTCTAAATATTTTAAAGGGTTTTTCTCTCTCCTCACCTTTAAGAGTTGCTTGCAGAGTTTCTTTGCTGGTGTTTCGCTGAGGTCTCACTGAGTTTGTGTTTTTACTTACTCATGGGTACCTCACCAACACCCATCTGGGGAAGGGTCACGAGGGTTCAGTGAAGTGTACGTATTCCTCTTTCCTCATTTTTTTCAAACCACAAAATTTAAAAACACTTCTTGCCGTCAAATGATTTTTCCTACTACCTTTTAAACTACTTTTTACTACCCTATACACTTTTACCGCTCTTTTCTCCACAAAAATGCCTAGAAAAAATAAAAGATCCTGCACTAACCTAGATGAAGCTGGTCTATCTTCTCAACCTAAGAAGTCACCATCTTGCATTTATGAGCGCTTAGTCTCGATTGACGAGTTTCCTACTATCTAGGAAAGGTTTGCATACTTTTCTTGGCTCATTGTTTCCACTTTCCCACTCCTACAACTCCATTTTTGTTGCAAAGTTATATTCTATGATTTGTGCTCATCACATGTTTCACATTTCTATTTCT
This sequence comes from Elaeagnus macrophylla, assembly GCA_029378325.1. Classification (NCBI taxonomy): domain Eukaryota; kingdom Viridiplantae; phylum Streptophyta; class Magnoliopsida; order Rosales; family Elaeagnaceae; genus Elaeagnus; species Elaeagnus macrophylla. The sequence goes on along the minus strand of CM055650.1, from coordinate 1,641,072 downwards.
TTCACTTTGAAGGAACGTTGTGTGACTTTCTCTAGAGAAAATATCTTCGATCTCTTATCTCACCCATATGTGGAAAACCCTTAATTTCCCATTCTTCCTTTTTGAGTACCAAAACCTTAATTCTATCAACTTTTCTTCAGATCTTGATCGCTTCAAAGCTCATAATCAATATGCTAGTGGTTATGTTCCTCTTAACAATTCCTTTCCTAGTCGCATGGTTATCCAAGTTATGTATACTTGCGTCTTTTCTTGTACTCATGTCTCTTCTATGCCTAATGCCAGAGGTCACCTTTGTGTCATTCTTGATACTGAGCCTATAGATCTCGCTGGTATAATCTTTAGGACCATCATTTATTATTATTTCTCTCCTTCTTCTTCTTCTTCTTCTTCTTCTTCTAATCTTCATTATCATTCTTTAATCATTTGTTGAGGACAGCCAGTGTTTGGTGATGTCATTAAAACTTCTATTTTTGGTCATACTCTTCTTTCTATTAGACATTTTCAGGCATCACGCCTACTTTTTGGGAGCTTTGAGCCTTCTTCTTCTTCTTCATCTCAGAGTGCTTCCCAGTCTACCCCTTCTACTTCTCTTTTTGTTCCTCCTTCTCAATCTCCAGAGTGATAAGTGCTCGAAAAGCACTAACATTTCGTGATTTATTGTGCTTAATTGTTTAAAAATAGATTTGTTATATCTTGTTTATTTGATTATTTTCATAAATCTATCAATTCGAAATCAAGGGTATGTTTTAGTGTATTTCAGGTGTTTTTAACGTCAAATGAGTTTAATAATGCAAACACGCAAAGATGAAACACTTACGGCACTCGAATCACAATTTACGAGCAATACGAGTCAAATTATGTAAGCCATACATAACGAGCTAGCACATATGTAAGGGAATATATGTGAAGAAACTGAACACAACGCGCACCGTGGCGAGGAAAATGTGTACCGCGGCGAGCACCTCTCAATTACAACTATTTATTTATAAGTTTATTTTTTAAAAGAAAGTGAAATAAAAAATAACTAATATAACATAAAAAGAGAAATATTGAAAGAGATAAAAGACTATTTTAATTTTAACATAGCATTTTTTTCTTTCATCTTTTTTATTTAAAATTTAATTTACTTTTATTTTATTTCAGACTAATGAGTTCACCCTAACTTAACTCAAATTTTTTTTAAATTATTCGAGTTAGCTTGAAATTTATCCAAAATATAATTCAATTTAAATTTTTCGATTTAAGTTCAAATCGATCAATCGAATCGAAACACAAATTATTACCCTATTTAGATGGGCTTCATTAATTAAAAATATCATATTTGACGCTTTTTACTTTTCCATTCATAAAATTAGACGTTAATATTTTTATATTTCATTTGATCGACTAAATTAGAGTAAATTATGGTCGATCCCTAATTACAAATAGCATACGGAATCTTTCTTGATAAACTATCATTGACTTATTATTCAATGGTAAAAGAAGGAGGAAAAAACCAAACACTCGAAGAGTAAATGGGAACCGCATTCTCACTCAACTTCAATTTAAAGACTTTCTTTCTCCTACTTCGAGAAACAACAAATTATTATTTAATATTAAAGATGTATACCTTAACTTTTTAGTCTAAAGAAAACTAAAAAAGAACAAAGAAAAAGAAAAAATAAAATAAAATTGAATCACTATCAAAACCACAAGCTGCTATTTCAGTTTCATACTTACCGCTGATATTTAAATTAATTTTCACGTTTAATTTCGAGTTGTTCTGGACATTTTAGCTGTTAAAAACACCTAATAGTAAATTAATAATCATATATTAAGAAATATTTTGAGAAATTATCAAAAATAAAAATAAAATGATATAAATATTATTTTTTAATTATAAAAATATATAATTTAAATATAAATGTGTACTATTTTTATTATACAAATGATTATTATTTTTGTTATTTTATGTTTTGAGAGTGCTACCTTTTTTTCCTAATAATTTTATGAGAATTTTAATACAAACAATTTATTTGATAAATAAATAGTCGACATTCAATTATTTTATTATCTTATATTTTAATTTTATATTTAAATAATAATTAATATTTTTATTAATATATACAATAATTTAATATCTAATTTTTTTTTTTTTTATATTTATACAAATCGTTTTATTTGAGTAATATGATGATAAGGACAGCTATTCAAAATATTAATAACATGAAAAATTGTGATAAAAATTTGCGATGTGTTCACATGACTAACCCATGCTATTACAAATATGAGAGAAATTAAATAATATATGTTTAATTAAAATTTATTAAAAATATATGAAAAATAATTTTTAAAATTTGTAAAAATGAAAAAATATTCTTAAGTATAAATCATAAATTTTATTATTAAAAAATTTAATTTATTATTTTACATTAAATATTATTTAAATTAAATTATGATTAGTTGCTTTTTGTACGGATAAATATCATTTTCGCTTTCAATATCACATCTGTCAACTACCTCCTCTAAGAGCGTGTGGTAAAAATGGACACGTAACTTCGTTTATTTCTAAATTGCGGTTCTTAAATTTGTAGTTTTGTACCTCATAATTTTTTTTTTCCTTTTTTTTTTTTCTAAAAAAATAATAAAAATAATATTTTTTTTAAATTTATAATAATAAAAATTAATATCTTTTATATCTAAACTTATATTTTTAAAATTATTTTTCTTTAAACTTTTATTTAATTAAAATTCAACGAAGCTAATTTAAATCTATTTAATATTTAACATTGAATCCGTTTAAATATTTAATATTATATTGAACATTTAATATTATTAAGATATTATTTTTATTATTATAAATTTTTAAAATATTATTTTAATATTTTTTTTTGTTGTTGTTGTGAAGTGAGTAGTGGAATCCAAATTTTGTGTACAATTAATTCATATACTATTAATATATAATATATGTAAATAAAAATTGATAAAATAGAAAATAAAATTGCTTAAAATATTAAAAAATTACTTACTGATATCGATACATTAAAAATAGTTCCTCACTATTTGTGTTCTTATCTCAAACTCTACTTCCTTGCTCCTTTCATACCCCCAAATTGTTTTATTTTTTTTTATCATAAGCTAGTTTTGGCAAACAACTCTTTATTTCTGTTCAATGGGAAACCTTTTCAAAAGTTATGAAAACGATGATCTTAATCAAACCCTTTTGCCAGAATCATCACCACAACATAAACAAATCGAAGAAGAAAATAACAAACTAAGTTCAAGAGTATGGGTTGAATCCAAGAAATTATGGTTTATCGTAGGTCCATCCATTTTCAGCCGTGTGGCTTCATTTACCATGAACGTTATAACCCAAGCTTTCGCTGGCCACCTTGGTGATGTCGAACTTGCCTCTATCTCTATTGCCAATACTGTTATTGTTGGTTTCAACTTTGGTCTTCTGGTACGTTAATTCGTGCTTAAATGCACGTTTTACTCTGTTTTTAATTTATGCCTGTCATATGTTTGATAAAAGTATCTTGATGATTTAGTTAGGAATGGCTAGCGCATTAGAGACCCTTTGTGGGCAGGCTTTTGGGGCAAAGAGATATAACATGTTGGGCGTTTACATGCAAAGGTCATGGATTGTTCTGTTCCTCTGTTGTTTCGTTCTATTGCCTTTCTATGTTTTCGCTGCTCCGATTTTGAAACTGCTTGGTCAGCCTGATGATGTGGCTGAGCTCTCAGGAACTGTTGCTATTTGGCTCATACCTTTGCACTTCAGCTTTGCATTTCAGTTCCCATTACAGAGGTTTCTTCAATGCCAGCTTAAGACGATGGTCATTGCTTGGGTTTCTTTGGCTGGTTTAGTGATCAATGTATTGACTAGTTGGCTTTTTATTTATGTTTGGGATTTTGGGGTTATTGGTGCTGCTATTTCTTTGGATATATCTTGGTGGATTTTAGTTCTTGGGTTGTATGGATATACTGCTTATGGTGGATGTCCTCTTACTTGGACTGGTTTCTCTGTGGAAGCCTTTTCTGGGCTTTGGGAGTTTCTCAAACTCTCTGCAGCTTCTGGTGTTATGCTTTGGTACTTAATTAACTCTTTGTTTAATATTTTATTGTTCTTTTTTTAAAATTCTGGTTTGATTTTATTAGGTGTTTGGATTGATGCAGTTTGGAGAACTGGTATTATAGAATACTGATTTTGATGACAGGACATTTAAAGAATGCAACTGTTGCTGTTGATGCCTTATCAATCTGGTATAATCAAAGCTCTCCTCTCCTCTCCCTTTTGTTTTGTTTTTATTATCATCAAACTTTTTATAATGCTAAGTTATTTCTAATCTAGGTTAAGGGTATGGGGAGGGGTTTTAAATATTAATTATTTTTAATAATTTTTTAATTTTTAATTAAAATTCGCTATTAATTATTTTATTATGGACCTTTCTTAACATTATAAATATATAATTGTGCTAAAAATAATTTTTTTAATAATATTAAAAAATATGTAAATATAGATAATAAAACATTAATATGAATAATACAAATAAATAAAACAAAAAGCATAGATAAAAAGCACAAATTGGCACTTTTACCCAAAATTATTGGCATCACTTTATACCACAGTAGTGGTGATGTCTCTACGTTTGACTTGTTGCTGTTACAAATATTTTCATTTTCTAATGGTTCTATTTTATATATAACTTCTTATTCAAATAAATTTTAAGTATATTGTACGAATTTTTCTTGGATAAAAATAATATGATCACGAATCTGGAAATAATATTTCTACCGTGGTTGGTTTTTTGCTTTGATTGGAATGTGCAGTATGACTATAAACGGTTGGGAGATGATGATTCCTTTGGCGTTTTTTGCGGGTACCGGGTAAATTTCTCATCCATTCCTTTTTATTCTATTTTAATGGACAATGGTTGCTATTAAAAAAAAAAACGTACATTGCTTCATCCTTCTCCTCTTTGGTAGTAAAAGAGTTTCTTTTTGTCTTGCATTATTCCTTATATAAAAATGCTAATAATACAAAAGTGTACTCACTTTTGTACCGTAACACGTGTTTCGGCTTCAGTGTCAAAATCATATTGCCTATTTGTCGCTACGTTAGGAATTTTTATTTAATTCATTGCTGTTACATCTGTATTTAAAATATAGGACGAAGCCAGCTTTTAAAATGATTAAGCTAAATTTTTCTACAGAATGAGAAACTCCATTCTTAATTATAACCGACGTCCGCCTAAATATAGCAATTAAGATAGGGTGCACGTAATTGTCATTGACTATTAAATTATTTTATAAATTATTTTATTTTAATAATTTTAAAAAATTTAAAATTTAATTTATAAAACCTAAAAAAATTAATATTTGCTCTTTGTTGGCTTAATAATTTTAGACCTATGATTATATTTGATATTTATTATCATAATTAAAAATACAATATAAAGTATAAGAATACTCTTTTACCTTTACAAATTTTTTTTTTTTCACCCTATAAATAACTTGTACAAAAAAAACTAACTTAACATTAAAGCATCACATGTATAAAATATTTGACAATAAAATATTTTAGTAATTTTTAGTAAATATTTTAATAATTTTTTATTTGTTAAAAATTGTATTAATCATTATATATCTTTAAATTAAAATAAAAGACTAAAAAAGTTACTAACAGTATTATGTTACAAAAATATTTAACTTAATTAAAAAAATATAATATTACGATTATTTTAAAATAGTACTCAAATCACTAAATTTAATTTAAGACTTACTAACTTAACAATAGTATAATATTAATTAATATTAATTTTTATTTATTTTTAATAATATATATTATATATTTATATAATATAATTAAATTTTTTTTAAAAAAAAATATATATTATGACCTATAATTAAATTATCTTTTTTAATTTTGAAATATTTTATACGTAAACTAACTATTCTAAAATAATAAATATGAAAGCTTAATTTGGAAAGCAAATGCCCACAGTAGCAATGTAGCAAGAAAATTATTTGTTAGATTAATCAGGTTCAACTTTTTGTCATGTCAGAGAGTTTTGTCGTTTCACTGTAATCAATTTAGATTCTGAAAAATGGCAAATTTAAGATTTGACTATATGGTCTGAATAAAAAAAATTATTGAGGTGTTAATAAAAATAATATTTTTAAAAATTTATAATCATAAAAATAATATTTTTTTATGTTTAAATTTATATTTTTATAATTAAAAAAAATAATTAATATATTATTTTTTATGAATATTATTTAATTAAAATTAAATGACAAAATTTTAGACATATTTAATATTGAATATTTAACATTACATATTTAAATTTTATTTAATATTATTATAATGTTAATTTTATTATTATAAATTTTAAAAGTGTTATTTTTATTAATTTTATAAAATTATTTGACGGTTTGGTAAAGTAGATATTTATATTATTAAAGATCCTTATTTTTTATTTTATAATTTTTTATAAAATGAATAATTAAGAATGAGAATTTAAATCAGATATTACATGAATAAACTAGTAATTATAATTAAGTTGGCAAGGTTCGATAGTTTCCAAACTATGTTTTTATTAATTAAAAGATTTTTAAATTAATAAAAACTTAATATTTTTATCTTAATATATTATATTTTAATATATAAGTAGAAATTTGAAACTAATGTATTATACTTAAATCATAATTTTTGAAACCTCAATATAATAAACAATAAAATTTAAGAACATTAGTACAATCATGAAATAAATGTCACATTCACTTACTAAATTATTAATTATATGGAGACTTTTCTATTAATTAATGTTTAGTTTGAGGATTAACTTAACCATTGACCTTTATAATCTACTATTGAAAAACGCCTCTCTCTCTACAATTTATAAAAATAATCAAACTAAAAAATTAAAAAGTACTTGAAAACAGCAGTTAAGGTTATTGGACATGAGTCATGATTAGTTCATAAATTGAATCTATTCAAATTCAATCAAAAAATTGAATTGAGTTTGACTTGTAAAAATAATTATTTAAATCAAGTGATTTAATTTTATTTAATTTTTTAAAATTATTTTTCAAACTATTCTATTCAATTTTTTAAAATTTTTAGTTATTTAAATTAATTCAGACTATTATATATTATATATAAAAAATTATTTTTAAAAATATATTATATTAATATTTATTTTAAAAAATAAAAAATATATTATATTATTTATTATTAAAATTTAAATATTATATTTAAATATTTTTTTTCAGTTAAATCATAAAAATTTATTTAAAAGGTACTTATAAATCATTGATAAATTAATAGTTATTTTTTATTCCTATATTAGACGCTTTATCAGTACAGAAAGATGATTTTTTTTTTTAATGCGTAGTATGATAAATGAATTGAGTTTCTCATTTTTTTTCATCTATTTTTTTTTTCCTTTTTCTTTTTATACCTTCCATGACAATTTATTATGAACTTTTATTTTTTCATTATAATGTAAATTTTTCTCTTTTTCATTGAATCTTGAAAAGAGTTATAACTCATTTTTCAATTTAAAACTAATTAATAAAACATGTTATAGCATTTATTATATCATGAAGACCCTATTAAGAAGAATCATGGTATTTACAACTATTTGTTAAATGTTTCTATTTTGTTTATAATTGGTATTTTGTTAATTTGATTTTATTTTTTGTGATGAGCAATATTATCAAGAGAGTCCAACTAGAAAAATGGGTAATGAATATACTGATACGACGCACCATGTAAACAAAAAGTAATAATTTGTGTTCAAATTATTTTAGTAAAATATTTTATCAATGATATGATGAAATATTACATTATGTTTTTATTAAAAATGAATAATTTGTGATTTATAATAATATTAATTTTTTTTTACTAAGAGCATTCACAGTAAGAAGGTGAACTACGATGTAGTTGTGATTAAACAATAATTATTTAAATATTTATTGCATTATTATTGATAAAAATAATTTATTAAAAAATTTCAATTTTACCTCTTGAAAATTTGGCTTAAAATTATCAAATGAACATTATGGCCCTTTTAGAAAAAATAATGATTTTGTACTGCTCTACCAAATAATGAGTCTACTATCCTTTATTTTAAAATTTAAAAGTACAATAGTAAATTTCAAATAAATATTTGTATATAAAAATTTATAAATAAGCATTTTTTATTGATATAATAATATGACTTATAATTTATGAATAATATTATCTATAAAATAATACATTTAGCCTTTGTAATTAATTTTCTACTAGAGTAAATACAATTTCTATGAAGGTAATTTTGTCATAATTTCAATAAATAAATAAAATGAAGTGGAAAGTGAATCAATAAAAAGGGTGAAGGTGGGAATGAGGGGAATGAGAATAATACTTTAGAACTATTCCTAACTCCAAAAATAGAGTAAACAAAGGCAAATGGGATCACATTCGTTCATTCAGATTCTCCTTTAAAAACATTTCCTAAATGTTACATTTATGACAAGGAGAAAAAATATTAGTACAATAATTATTACAAAATAAGTACTTTAATTTTATAATTATTAGGTTTAGACAATTAGATTATGTAATTTAATAATTTTTTTTTAAAAAATTGATCCAATTAATAGAACATCAAAACTAGGCATTATACATAATAAAAAGTGCATTTGTTAACCATATGCATAATTAATTAAGAACAACTTAATAATTTAAAATTACAATAATTAAAAAAATTTAAAAAAAGATTTATAAATAATAAAAAAAAAAAACTTGAAATCTCTTTTACATTGTACAAATGAAAAAACTTCGATTTAAAAAGATTGAATTTAAGGACATTATAGCTTTATTTGAATTTGATGCTAAAATGGATAAAATCTTTCCAATATCTATGAAAAAGAAGATCATCTATCTTTTACATGTATTTTTTTGTCTCTTATTTAGATGAAAAATTGTGATTTGAATTTATTAGGATATTTCTTAAAATTTTTGGAACTAATTAATTACAATTAAAAATAATATGAATAAATTACTCATTTTTTAAAATAATGGGACTAAATCGATACCTCGCCCTTATGACATGTAGGCATAGAAGTAATTCAAGTCAGGATTTTCTGTCTTCAATAAAAAGTTATCACATATATTTTTTTACATCACACAGCTATCATGTTAACCCATCAATCCATCATACGTTAATTAACATCAAACATCTATGAATTAAAGGGAAAAAAATTACATTAGGAAAATGAAAAATAAAACTAAAAGCTAAACTTTGATTTCTTTTTAATATCTTTTTCTCTCCCCCTAATTGATAGATGTTTGAGGTTAATGAAAATGTATAAAAGATTAATATAGGGAAGAAGCTAGCTCAGAAATTGAAGGAGACAACATACATTAATAAATTATTAGTAATAATAACAATAAACTATATTATTGTATCTAAATTTTAGAATAAAATATAAAAAATAAATCAGCACACAAGTTATAAAACTTTAAACTACTAAAATAATCATAGATTAAATATTTAAAATAATATTCAACGCTCATTTAGATATAAAATATTCTCAGTAATTGATTCAATTGAAAAAAATTTGTAATCTTCTTCTCAATATATATCATCAACGAATTATTAAGAATGATGTATATATTAAATATAAATATCAAATAAACATAAGAATTCTAAAACTCATATTACAATAATTATTGATAGTAGTCAAGAAAATAATTTAAATCAATATTTTATATTTTATTACATTTAAAAATAAAAAAGTATTATTTTTAATTTGAGATGAACGAAAAAGTCAAAACATATAGTTTTATAATTAAAAAATTCAGATAAATTAAGTTAAGTGTCTAGTATAATAAGATGATACTTCTTAGTGATGCAAAATTTTTACATAATCATACTATTTTAATGTTGTAGAATATAGTTTGAGTTAAACATCTGACTAGACAAAAACTATAATGTTAGAATCTTTAATACTGTTCAACAAACAAACATGGCTTAAAGGACGTGGTGTAATTTGTGTTATACATCAGTCATTACCACCTGTTGCGATGTTATATTTGTAAATTGGTTATATGAGATCATTTTCTTCCATTAATGATAATTTCCCTTTTCACGTGCACCCAATATTAATAACATGTTATATGATAATCAAAATAAGTCAATTGTACACTATTGTATATGAATACTTTGAAGCCTCAAAGGATTGACATAAGTTTGAGATGAAAATGGCAGAGTAAGGATAGCAAATGAACTTGGAGCTGGAAAGGGAAAGGCAGCGAAATTCGCAACACAAGTATCGGTGGTACAATCAACAATTATAGGACTTGTGTTCTGTGTTCTTATAATGATACTTCATGATAAGATGGCGTATATATTTTCCACCAGTAGTGATGTTCTTCATGAAGTTGATATACTCTCATTCTTCTTGGCTGTTACTATTCTCCTTAACAGTGTTCAACCCGTTTTATCAGGTTTTGGCTTATCTATTCTTCTTATAGTTTTTTCTTCATTTATATTAATATATATTTATTTTATATTCATTTGTACAGTTAGTAGTTATTTTACTTGTTATAATTAACTAAAAAAATAAATATTTCCATAAAAGACCAAGTAAACAATTGTAAAGCAAGTTGGCCTTTTTGCTAAAAAGCAAGTAAATACTTAGACTGCTACTAAATTTGCCAACATTTTTTTATAAGCTAAACTAACAAATATACCACAGAATTATGAGAAAAGTTACAAACCTGCTATTTAGTTTTATTGGGTGACAAAAATACTTCTCAAGTATAATTATTGCGACAAAAGTACAATCAGGTTAATTGGCTGTCAAATGTTAACGGAAACAGTCACATGCTATATAGTTGGTGGGTAAATTTGTAAACCCATAGTTTGTAGTATATTTGTAAATTGTAATCTCAATTTGCCTATACGTTTACAAATCTAATACCGAATTATTGGTTTACAAATCTACTTTCGAACTCTTTCCGTTATTTTTTATGGCCAATTAATTGGATGGTAGATTCATCGCACTGATCGTACATGGTGATATTTTTGTCCCATGAAAAAGTGAAATGATAGATTTGGCATTTGTTGATAATTAGGGGTGGCTGTTGGATCTGGATGGCAAGCAACGGTTGCATACGTAAACTTGGGCTGCTATTACATTATTGGGCTCCCTCTTGGGTTTTTAATGGGCTGGGTTTTCCACCTCGGTGTAATGGTATGTTTCATTTCATCTAAGACCAACTCTACTTACATCCCACAAAGCCTCCAAATACATACCCCAATGTCTAAAATTATTAGAAATATGTGCTTTAAGGGTATGTACTTAGAGGATTTTGTGGGATGTAACTAGAATTTTCCTTCATCTAATGATCAGTCTTTAAAAAACAAATGAATTACATATGAGATGTGACCAACACCAACTAGCTAATTACTGGGTTTTTCATGTGTCTGTACTGGCATCTTTTTCCTCCACAAAAATCACAATGTTAACGTTGAGTAGATTTACTGGTTTCTTTTGAATTATTAAAAAAAAAAAAAAAAACACATTTGGTTACCCTTTTCTTTCTCTTTTTGGGCTAACGCTAATCAAAATAATGCTTGTGAAACTAAATTGATGGGTAACAGGGTATATGGGGAGGGATGATATTCGGAGGAACTGCAATTCAAACCGTCATATTGGCTATCATGACCATAAAATGTGACTGGGATAAAGAGGTATTTATTTATTTATTCATTTATATATATATATATATATATATATGGACTTTTATTTATTTAAAAAAAAAATTAGTGAAAAGAAAATATATATATATACTGCTTACATTGAGTTTATGTAATTACTCGTTACTTCATACTTATTGAAGCTAAATAGTAAATATAATTTTTCATTGAATTAATTGCAGGCTCAAATAGCAAGCATACGCGTAAAGAGGTGGTCAAGTAGTATCCCAGAAAATCAATCAGAGTTTTTGCATTAACAACCACTTACCTTCTAATATTCCTCTTTTCTAAACGTTAATTTTTATTTTTTTTAGGGCATCGATTTTGTTAGTCCTTGATATTTATCAAGGTTGTTCTTATTAATAAACAACTTAAATTACTCACCTCGTTTTTGCTAGTGCAACAATATGCTACTTCTTTTCTTTTTCCTTTTTTTAATATATACTCGGAATTACATATGAAAATTGTTATTTAAGTGCTTAAAAAAAACATCATTTTAACTTGCATCATCTGTAAGTTACCAACATTTTGGATCATTTGATTTACATGGGTTAATCTCAACTATTAAATTTATTTTAAAACATATTTATTTTATAACTACCCTGCAATTTTGTGTGGTAATTCCATGGGATGCTTGAAAGTGATCAAGCATCAAATATTGGAATAAAAGCATTCCATGAAGTGGAGAAAAATGAAATTTTGAGGGAAGGGTTTGATCGATAAAACTTCAATCAGTCTTCATTATGCTCAAAGCTAGTACGCACATTTAACAGACTTGATTGATTGAGTGATTGATCCAGCTATATGCAATTGGGGACTTATTTTACTCGCCAAATGACCAAAATGACTATGGGGTTTACAATATTAAGTTGGACATTATTGTAAATGCTCGTTTGGATCAAATAGTGGTATAAAATGGGTTGGGTGCTCCAAGCCTTGCACATCCCAACCCGCTGGATGCCTGCTCCAACTTATTTAATTTATGTGTTAAATAGTGTATAACGAGTTAATTACTAACATAACATGATGATGCATAAAAGTAACAAAATGACAAATAGTTTTATTATAGAATGAAAGATGATTTTATGAACTTATCCTACCTTTACTAACACTTATAAAAGTTATTTTTAAAAAAACGTATTTAAGCCTTAAATCCCCACTATTTTATGCCATTAACTCATGTATAACTCATTAACTGCTGTGCTATTCATGGGCTTGCCCATCAGTTTGATTATTTCTTTTTTTAAATAAGAAATACAAAAAACCCATATATACATCTGAGTTATCAAAAAATCCTACAATATTTTTGCCTCTATCTTGTGACTTTGACGCCGACTACTAGACTAGCTAGCAATGTCAATTCATTATTTCACCATCAGTGGGGGAAATAAAGAGTAAACGATCTCCATCTCCATTTCATTTTTCCTTAATTATTAGGGCCATCGTAGGCTCAATTTCTTTGAGTTTTATCTTTAACTTTTTGCAATTTTCTCTTTGATTTTCATCATAGTTTGTCTTTTAGCCCTCAGGTTGTGTTGTAAAATTGGGTTTGAGCATTTAAATGTATGCATGTTAGGCAAGAACAATGTTATCTATCCTACACTCTCACAATTTCCCCAACACAAATACATCTACACACAAATAACAAATAATACATAACCAAATAAGCATACTAAGCATGTTAAAAGACATACAACTCATAAGTTCAATAAAAGAGATACATGCAAGTAAGATAATAAATCAATCAATCTCACCAAAAGAATCAAATAGAACAAACAAGTGAGATGACAAAGATGACCTTAAAAGAGACATTCAATCAAAAAGTAAGAAATGTGCTTCAAAAAGAGTCATTGACACAATTCTCATACTATTGCTTCAAAAGAAATCATTAACAACACTCATATCATTGCTACTCAAAGTAGGAAGGAACTTGACTAACTAGTGATAAACAAAAGTGACACCCCTAAAAAAAAAACAACACACAATGGATGTTACTAAACATCTAATGTGACCATAAGGTGAAAGCTTAGTTTATTTGGTTCAATCAAAATAAACTTGACTTCATCCTATTAAATTTGAATCTAGATGCTTATATCTTAATAGTCCAGTTGGTAATGTTGTATTGCATGTTCAATTATCAAACATCTCACTCAACACTAAAATGAATGCTTATTATTTAAACTAAAAAAAATATCCCTATGAATTACACATTATTTGATTGAATTAAAATTTCAATATTCTTATAAAACAAATTCAGATTTCAATATGCAAATGAAATGCATTTGATCAACGAACTTCATAGAAGGTGTTGTTTGAGAAAAATGATAATTTTGTCAATTTTTTGTTTTTGTTATTTATACAAAACCTTGTGAAAGGTTTGGTGACTGAGTTTGTTACAACAAACTTGAAACAGAAAACTGATTCTGAATTGACTGATAATTACAGTGCATGAGTTTCCCTTATATACACGTGCAGCAACTCTTAACAGAAGAAACAAACCTAGCATGTATGTTTATTAATCAGTTACACCCTTATACAATTTACAATCATATCCCTACTTCCAATACTCCCCCTCAAACTTATGGTTTATTAAGAACCATTAGTTTGCTTCTAAAACTCAGAAAACTTGAACTTCCTAATGGCTTAGTAAAAACATCTGCAAGTTGATTTGCTGAGGAACAATATAAAATCTCAATCTTTTTCTGTAACACTAAATCCCTAACAAAATGAACATCTATTTCTATATGTTTGGTTCTTGCATGCTTCACTGGATTTTTGGCAATATGCTGAGCACTGATATTATCACATAGGAGCTTGACATTACCTGAAACTTCAAAACCAATTTCTTTAAGCAAGGAAGAGATCCAAATAACTTCAGCAGCCCCACTCGCTAAAGCTCTATATTCAGACTCAGCTGAAGACCTTGAGACAACACGTTGTTTAGAAGAAGACTAGCTAACTAAATTTCCTCCAAAGAACATGCAATATCCACTTACACTCCTTCGGTCATCATGACAACTGGCCCAGTCTGCATTTGTGTAGCCTATCAAGCTCAGCTCATTTGGTTTCATTAACATCAGACCATTGTTTGCAGTCCCTTTCAAGTACCTCAAGACACGCTTTGCTGCTTGCATATGTACATCAGTTGGTGAACTCATAAATTGACAAAGCTTGCTTACAGCAAAACTCAATTCAGGTCTTGTAACAATACAATATTGTAGTGCACCAACTAAGCTTCTATAAGAAGAAGGATCCTCAAGCACAATACCATCATGTTTGCTCAATACTCCCCCTGAAACCATAGGGGTGATAGCAGGTTTGGAGGAAGACATACCAAAACGATCAAGAAGCTCCCTTACATATTTGGATTGATTGAGATGTAACCCCTGAGAAGTGGAGAGAACCTGAATGCCAAGAAAGAAATGAAGACTACCCATATCTTTTAAAGCAAATCGATCATGCATATCATGAACAAAGGTTTGGAGCTGCTTAGAACATGAGCCAGTAAACACAATATCATCGACATAGACAAGAACAAACATTACATGACCCTGAGTACGGCGAACAAAAAGGCTTGTGTCACTTTTAATTCCAAGGAAACCACATTGAAGTAACCAGTGTTGCAGCTTCTGAAACCAGGCTCGTGGAGCCTGCTTAAGACCATAAAGAGATTTCTTTAACAAGCATACTTTAGAAGGTTGAAGAGAATCAACAAAGCCAAGTGGTTGTTTCATATAAACAGGTTCGTCAAGATCACCATTTAAGAACGTGTTGTTGACATCAAGTTGGCGAATCTCCCAACCAAAATACAAGGCAATAGAAAGCACAATGCGAACAGAAGTGAGCTTCACCACTGGACTGAAAGTTTCAGTGTAATCCAATCCTGGTGTTTGCAGATACCCTTGAGCTATAAGTCTAGCTTTATACTTATCCAAAGAACCATCAGGATTAACCTTAGTTCGATACACCCACAGATTGCCAATAACTTTTGCATAAGGTGGAGGATCAACCAAAATCCAAGTGTGGTTATTAAGTAAGGCAGTGTACTCAGTTTCCATGGCAAGTTTCCATTCAGGCACTTTGACAGCATCTTTAAACAATTTAGGGGCAAGCAGTAAAGAAGTAGAAGAAAAAGGAATAGAGGAAGCCATAAGAGCTTTTGGTTTTAAGATACCATTTTTGGAACGCGTGAGCATAGTGTGAATGTTAGTAGAAGAGAGAGGTGGTAAAACAACCTCTAAATTGATGTCTTGAAACTGAGAAGAAACAAGAGAGTGAGGCACAGAATTAGCAGTGACAGGAAAACTCTTAGAGAGAGAAGGGGATGACACTAAGGGAACACTGGAGGAAGGCAAGTTATGTTGAGAAAGTGGAGACACAACATGTAAAGGAGAAGAGTTAGACGCAGGAACAGGAAGACTTTGTGTACTATTAGACAAGAAGTAGACAAGTCAATTAAAGGTGCTGAAAAGGTAGGTGAAGATGCATTGGGAGAAATTAAAGTAGGAGCAGAATTGGCGTGTGTAAGAGAACCAGCTGGGTGAGTGACAGGCGGGTGAGAAGTTCTAGTTTGGCTACTAGACAAAGTAGAAGAGACCCAAGAAGGGACATGAAGGGAAGTGAACTGATCAGAAATAGAAATCTCTGAACGACCAGAACCAGGTAAGAAAGAGACAAAAGGGAACTCATTTTCACTAAAGACAACATGTCTGCTAGTGAAAATTTTCTTGGTATCCATGTTTAAGCATAAGTAACCACGCTGACTTGGAGCATAACCCAAAAAAGTACAAACTGCAGATCGAGCTTGCATTTTATGTTTTGCATAAGGTCTTAAATAAGGAAAACTTAAGCAACCAAAAACACGCAAAAATTTATAATTTGGATAACGATTGTACAGTTTGGAATAGGGAGAAGAAAACTGTAAAACTTTAGAGGGAATACGATTAATTGTGTACACAGCAGACCTAAAAGCATAAGGCCAATAAGCCATGGGAACCTGTGACTTGAATAGCAACGCAAGACCAGTATCAACAACACGTCGATGACGTGACTCAACCATGCCATTTTGAGAAGAAGTGTGAGGACAAGTCAAACGGTAATCAATGCCACAACGTTCAAGAATACGAGCTAAAGGCTTGAATTCAGCTGCTCCATCACTTTGAACACGTTTTATAAGTGTATTAAATTGACATTCAACCATTTGTTTGAACTTTAAGAAAATGGAAGTAGCTTGATCTCTTGAATGCAGAAAGAAAATCCAAGAAAATCGAGTACAATCATCAACAATCAGTAAGAAATACTTCTCATTATTGATGCTAAGATGAGGAGCAGGGCCCCAAATGTCAAAATATAAAAGTTCAAAAGGGAATGAAGCATTTACATGAGAAGAAACAAAGGGTAATTTATGAGACTTGGACAAATCACAAGCTGTGCAGGTATGCTGGAACTGATTGTCATGAGTAGGCAATGGAATGCCTTGACTGTGTAAAGCCTTATTTATAACATCTTCAGAAGCATGAGCAAGTCTATCATGCCAAATAGAACTTTTTGAAAGAAAGGCAGTAGGATTTTGAGAGTTGAGAAGGGAAAACTGTGCTGACGGCTTGAAACCAAGTTTGTATAAACCATGCTCAGCAAGTCCTTGAAGAAGAACCCTCTTCGTAAGAGTGTCCTTGACAAAAAAAGATTTATCATGAATTTCAACAAAGACTTGATTATCTTTACATAGTTTGTTAACTGAAATGAGTTTAGTAGACATAGAAGGTGCATGCAAAACATGTTTGAGTGTTAATTGTTTATGAGTAAAGGTAGGTAAAAATGCTGTACCAGTGTGACAGATTGAAAGCTTACCACCATCACCAATAACCACTCCATCTGAGCCAGTGTAAGAAGTTACATTGGACATTTGTGAGGCATCATTTGTAATATGATGACTTGCACCACTGTCAAGAACCCAAGCATTGTCTTTTGATTCACTTTGAGAGGGTGAACTTGCAACATACGCTGATAGTGGATGAGTGCTACGATCATTTGACTTGTGGCCTGAATTTCCTCCAAGAAGATTTTTGAGTGTGTAGCACACAGAAGCTGTGTGTCCTATCTTGGAACAAAATTGACACTGAATGTTACTACGACCTCCATTTCTGCCACTACGATTCCAAAAATGTCCACCACGTCCACGATTGCTACCAACACTTGTATTACCAGAATTATTCTGAGCAAAAGAGTTATTAGGACCACCATTTCCACTACCAAAATTACTACCATTTCCTCTACCAAAATTAGTGAAATTTGCTTGACAGACAAGTTTTCATAAGCCAGCAATTCACTCTTGGCTTGCTCAATACTCACATCTCCTCTATTCAATGAACAAATGCAAGGATTAAATCTTGGTCCAAGACCACCAAGTATCAAGATTAATAAGTCTTGATCATCAACAGGTCTTCCTATGGCAGAAAGCTCATCAGCGAAGCCTTTCATTTTATCAAAATAATCAATCACACTTAGATTTTCTTTTCTTGTGGTTTGCAACTGCAACTTCACTTTCATTACTCTAGTTCTTGAAGTTGAGACAAAATTCTTTTCAAGACTAGACCACATATCACACGCAGTTAGTTTTCCAGCAACATTTCCTGACATTGAAGATGAAATAGAGCTGTATATCCAGCTTTTTATAACTACATTGAAACGAGACCATATGGCATGTTCTGGATTAATTCTATTTGAATTTTCAATAAACCGAACAGGTTCTATTTTATTTCCATTCACATAATCTTCTACACCGTAAGCTGAAATCAAGCTTAACATTTGTTCTTTCCAAATCAAATAGTTACCTCTGTCTAGCTTTACTCCAATTGATACATTTGTAGGAGGAATCGTAACTGCTAATTGCGCCAGTTGCTTAGACAACAAATCATGTTCTGAAACTTGTTCTCTGATTGAGAACTGTGAGACTGATTTTTCATTAGCTTGTGACAAATCCATTACTGAGATTTGCAAGAAACTGAAAATACTTGAACAGACGAAAACAGTGTTGGAGCTAGGGTAAGCTCTTGAGAAAATTCGAGCAAGAAGGCAGATCGCTCTGATAGCATACAAAACCTTGTGAAAGGTTTGGTGACTGAGTTTGTTACAACAAACTTGAAACAGAAAACTGATTCTGAATTGACTGATAATTACAGTGCATGAGTTGCCCTTATATACACGTACAACAACTCTTAACAGAAGAAACAAACCTAGCATGTATGTTAATTAATCAGTTACACCCTTATACAATTTACAATCATATCCCTACTTCCAATAATTTAGATAAAATGTACCCAATGATTCTATTTTCTTGACTAAAAAAAAGTAAATAACATTTATTTAAGATGTCTATAGATATCATATGCAAATTTCAAATTTCTCACTTTCCTGCTGTGTAATACATGCATTTATATATTCGTATTTAATTTCTTTTCGACCTCAACTTGACACAAACAAAGTTCTACAAAGTATGTAACTATTTTCAAAGGAACCCTTCAAACAAAATATAAAATCTATGAACCTAAATGCCATAAAGAAAAAAAAAAAAAAAATTATGTACAATCAACATAAAATGGTCAAACATGGCCACAAAAGTAGGTCCTACATTCTCCTAACCTTGATTGTCTGTCCTTGGAAGATCACGCGATGATTGACTAGCGTTGTCCCCACCAGACAAATGATCCAACGGTGGTGGCCTGGTGCTGGAATCTGTAAGAGTCGTGTTTACCACGTCACCACTTCCCATTTCTTGCTGAGTCCTAACCGAACCGGTTCGAGAAACAAAAGGGGGCATGAGGGAGAAGACCAACCGGTCAGACTTCATATTTCGGTTGAACCGCTCATAGGTAGAATCACTATATTGCCCTCCAATGCCCACGCTTCTACTTCTGTAACCCATCCTCACACTTCCAGTCCTGGGAAGAACCGTGCTACTACTGTTGGTTCGATTCAAGGCCGAATTCAACAACTGACTCCGCACTTCCTCTGGTAACCTTAGCGTAAATCTCTCAACATTCTCACCGGGTTGGATCAACGTATGACCCGTTGAGGAAGACCTTGGAAAGAACCCGTTTAATCGCCATCCTGTTGATCGTGATCTTGGTGGTATTCTAAACCCCGTTGATCTTGATCTTGGTGGACGGCCCCGATCAATGTTAATTTTATTCTCATGTTCATCAATATTCAACTTAAGCTGCGGAGATCCGTTATCTTTATGTTGACCATCACCATTATTAGAATGAGAACTTGGACTCTGATCGGGTTGACCCAATTCAATATCATCATTAAGCAATTGAACCAAATCGTATTGATTTATATCACCAGGTTGAGGAACAAGGTTGGCACGACAAACGGGACAAGTGGAGTTGGAAATTAACCAAAAATCTATACAATCAGGATGAAACACGTGGTCACATTTAGGTATCAAACGCAGCGTTTCATCATCTTGAAACTCGTTTAAGCAAACAGCACAACCTAAGGAGTCGTTGCCAAGCTTGTGACCCTTAACAGTAGAGTAGATGAAGGAAGGGAAACTTTCAATGACAGAAGGATCGAGACCGCCTCGAGGCTGAGCTGCAGCAAGGTCGACATGGCCTCGGAGAAGAGAGTTGCGGGAACACCGGCGAGAGTAGAAAGAGATAAAGCCTAAGATGAGGAAGAAAGTGAGGAGAAGAATCATGATTATGGCTATCTTGAGGTTGAACTTTGACTCGCTGTTTGGTTGGCTCGGTGGTGGTGAGTTCTGTGCCGTGACTTGTAGAGACATGAGGGAGAGAAGGAGATAGAAGAAAATAGTACGAGTTGTGATGTCTCCAAAGGTTCCATGATTGGTTAATGATCCCAAAAGTTTCATGGCTAACTAGTAATTATAACTAGTATTGCTTTTTGTGTAAGGACGATGAAAAGTGAGGTTCATGAGTAGTGAGATATCAAAAGGGTTTTTTTTGTTGTTGCTGAAAATGAAGGAAAGCAAAACAAAGGAGAAAGAGTATTAACCTAAAATTAAAGACATAAGAAAGAGAATTACTATATTTGTGTATACTTAAGTTAGGGGCAAGGCCGCAAAATTAATATGACTTTTTATTGAATAAAAATGAATTATAAAATGTATATGATTATTCAAGTGGAAAATACTAATGGTGGAGGAAGTAAATATATATATATATATATATATATATATATATATATATATTTTACATTACATTACTCATTATATTGTATAGTAAACATTATTTATATAAATTAATATTTTTTATAAATAAATTATGAGGTAGAATAAGATTAGTTTAAAGAAATTCAAATTAATGGCTAAACTAATAGAATTTAACATGGGTTGTTGGATTGTTCTTTGGGTCCCATGCTTATAATTAATTGGGCTTTCTTTTAAAATTAATGACTTGAGTTTATGGTGAGGATTAAGGCAGGGTATACTGTAGTGAAGTTTTTCTTCTATTATGAAATAGAGAAAGAGGTTGGTAGAGAAGCAAGTGGAGGGAGAGAGCTGTACTTGTGTGGGCATTTGGAAAATAGAGGAATTGGATATTGCATTAGATTATATAATGATTATGACGTTTTTTTTTAGGAGAAATTATTCAAGGACTAAATGGTCCTTGAAGCAAATAGAAGTTTTCATGTTAGTGAATGTATTTTCTTTACTAGTTTACACTTTAAACCTCATGTATGCATGCGTCGTAAAATATAGGGGCAGCTAATTAATAGATAACACCACCTTATCTTATTTTATTGATTGCTATTGTTTGAATGTTTGTATTTCACTTATTGGTCACTTATTATTTTGAGGTCACACCAAGAATTTGGTTCCATCGATGTTGTTGTTTGACTAGTTCTGCTGGCAGCCTTTCTAGATTTTTTTTAATACTGGTCTTTTGTTCACGTGTTTCAGCTTCACATTATATTAATTTTGAAAACTATGTTTATCACAGCTGTGATGAGCTTGAATAATATAATTTTAATATTAATTTAGTCTGTGGTTAGTATCGCTGGGACATATTAACTCCTTTTGATTAATCATATATAAATTAAAGCCGCCTACTTTTTAAGACATACTAATGTCTTTTTTTCTCTAAACTAAAAACCAGCTTTGAAGATGAAAATCCTATTTGCTATAAAATGGAATTTGTTGACTTGAGATCCTCTTTGCTCAATCTGGTTGTGAGAGAAATAACTCCATTTGAGATTCATGTAATATACTTAATTAACATCTAAAGTGGTACCAAAAATACTCTCCCACAATTTTATCACAAAAGGGCTATTGTCATATCTCCCAAAATGTTCATTAAAATAAAAAATATTGGAACAAAATGAGAACGTAATGCAGTTAACTAAAACAGAAAATAAATAACTAATAGTTAATAAACAAAAATACTAAATTGAAGGAAAACTACATAATGCCGGGGTGCAATTTTCAATTTTTAGTCCTAATACGGTGTTAATTAGTTACATGATAAATATGTAGCAAGTAAAATTATAATAAAATTACTTATAATAAACCAACTTGATAAATAAATAATTTTTAGAAAAATTTCTTTCTTCATTCTTCATCATATATTTTTACACATTTTTTTCATTATTTATTCTTCGGTAAAATACAATTTTCAATTTGTACGGTTTTTTAATGGAAGTTCTAAAGTGTATTCAATTTTATTTTTAAAATGTTTGCGACAGTAGGAGAAAGTCAAGTTCGATATGAGAAAGGCAACGAAAAAAAGAAAAAGAACTTGCAATGCTCAAGTGCTAATCTGTAAGTAGAAAAAGCAACGTAGATAACAATTTTGAAACAATTGTCATATTGAGAGATAATAGCTACTTAATAAATTAGTCTCCCCAACACTGCATAAACGGGTGCCAATTTAGATTAGTTGATGATTTATTTTCATTAGACAATCCTTTTTTGTTAATAATGATGACAATTATGCTTAGTTTATAGTATCTTAGGGCATTAAGGCTTTAAAATACTAAAATAGTGCAATGTTTGCACTAAAAATTCTCCAAACAGGCTCTATATTAATCATGCACTAAGTAGAGGGATAAATAGTATCACCTATATTTTTCTCGAAACTATTCTTTAGCACGACATTGTTCATGCGCTGCTTTATTATTAATATTATTTTGTATTTTTCAAAAAAAATTTAAAAACATATTTTTTTTAGTTTGATATTTAATGTAATGAGTTGGTGATAAAAAAAATGGTGCAATTTTTGCAATAAAATAATACAAAAGTTGCACTTAAAGAAAAATAAAAAGAATAATATAAATAATGTACTTTTTAGTGTGATAGGTTAGAGATAAAAAAAAAAAATAATTGTGCAACTTTATGCACCAAAATAGTAAAAAAATTGTACTAAAATAATATTTTGGATTGGAGATGGTGTTAGATATTTAAAAGTAACATGTGGTTATGGTTGTCATTTGTCAATAATACAAATGATTAGAAGAATTTGTTAGGTTGTAAACCATTTCCTTTGGAAGATAAAATTGTTTAAGAAGTTGATAAAGGTAATCATGTAATTCTTTTGTGTTAGAATAAAAGACAATTTTGTGTATTTTCTTTTTAAAGAAATAGATAATTGCTCTTATGACATAAGTTGCAGAGAAAATCTCAAGGGAATATGTTTCCATAGATAAAGTTGCGCATACAACATTTACAAGGAATGAAACAGTCGGACATACGATAGTGTGACATAAAAGAGACCTTCAACACAGAAAAATGGGTTAATGTAGAGATGCCCTAGGGAGACCCGCTTTAATGCCTAAGTCATGAAAATATGAGATAAAATTTATGTAGAAGAGAGGAGGCAAGGATGAAAGCAGAATAAAAAAAATAAAGGGGGTCAAAATAAAATAAAATTTAATCTTACAAAAATTAATGAGTAATTTCATGAAAATCAATAATAGTTCTTAAAGGAGGGTTTAAATTTGATTTGTACACGGCAATTATAATTAATATTAGACTGATCATATCATAATAAAAAAGAGGGAGAAAAAAAAATCCCATGATCTCAAAATATCATAGTATTAGATTAATATTGAAATTTCTAAATTAATATACAAAAAAGTAAAAAAAAAAAAAATACATATAAACAAAAGCAATTAGATTAGCAAGAAATTTTGCAGGGCATATAGATGAAAGCAGGGTAAGTGAAACAAAAACAATACCCTTTTGTTTATGATTAAAAAAAAATAAAAATAAATTAGAAACATAGAACTTGAATACCAATCCTTCTCTGTCAAAACCACACCGCCTGAATTGCACCACCTAACACCTCTTGACAGCCACCTGAAATCACCAACAAAACCCACAACAACCAACCTTTCCAACACCATTGCCACTCATGCGATCCTCTCACCAGCTTCAAAACCATCTATTACGAACCATAAATCACCTTTTTGTGCCACCAAAACCAACCACACTACACCCCCTCATGACCTATACCACCTTTCCCACCCTTTTCCTTGCCCATAGCCACCAGCTTTCCACCATCTGACCACCTATATTCAACTTCACAACCTCCATAACCACTGCAAACCCAATTTCATACCGTGTGTGGAGTATCGATAAAATGAGAAATTAAAGTTGTAATAATGCAAATGCCCTAACTTTAAATCAGATTGCTTGATTTTCATATAAGATAGTTATTAGCCATCTTATAAAAAATTCTTTTAAGACAGTCAGTAATCATCCTATAAAATTATGCTTAATTTTTTTTAATAGCCGTCTTATAAATCTTATAGGATGACCACTAATTTGTGACCGTTCTATTTGTTTGTTGTTAATAAAAAAGAGGCCGTTCGATATTACCTTATTTCTATTAGGGGAAATAAATGTAAGGCAAAACTAGAGCTACAATTTTGTATTTTAGCCAACTTGAGACTTTTGATTTCTTGTTATTCTGTTTTTATTTTCATATACATTTAAACATTTACTATTATTAGTGTGATAGTCTAGAAAGAGTGACTCAAGTCACTTTTTATCAAATGATAATTGTGAGTAGAAGATTGTTGTGACTTGTGAAAAGATACTAGTTGAAAGTGATATTTGGTTAGGTTGAGAGGGGCCAAATACTTTCTTTTTAATATATTTTAGAGTCAAATACTTATATTTGCAATTAAAATGCAACTAAAAATTATATGTATAAGTTATGATATTGATTATAATATGTTAGTTAGTTAGTTAGAGACTAACCAATCAAAGGCTAGTAATAGTTGCCTACTTATATTTGTATGGAAAAAGTATAGCACAAGTATATTACTTTTGACGAAAGTACACTTTAGGCTCGTACCTATTTGGAGGGGCACCACAAGTCAATTACCTCTAAGAAAGAATTGTAAAAGTCCATTTTTAAAGACAATGAAATTATGCCACCTATTCATTTTTTTAAAGATAATGGACTTTTGTGATTATTTCTTAAAGGTAATGGACTTGTACTACCCCTTTAAATAGGTATGAGTCTAAAATGTACTTTCTTCAAAGATAATGGACCTTCATCCTATTTGTATAGTCTTATAGAATTAATACATTTGAGCTTTTATTTCATTCTCTTTTATCAGAGTTAATATAATTCTTTTCTGTGCTTACGTGAATTTGTCTCTTCTTGCAATGAGAGTCGGTCTATTTTCTCTGCTAGGGTTTTCCTTCTTGCTTGTTCCCTTTCTGTCATTCATTGCTCCTCTCCAACTAGATTTCATTCCTGCTCTCATTTCTTTCTTAGATGTATCTACATCACTCCTCATCTCCATCTAGATTTCATTCCTCCTTTCTATTGCTCTTGATTATTTTTGTGGTGTTTTCAATTCAATAAAAATGAAAGTCTACTCCAAGAACCTTAAGTTCTCAAATGGTGCTTTGCTAAGGCTATATTTCTTGGTGAAATGCAAGAATTTTTTCATCATACATCTGTAATACCATTTCCACAATACTTGTTTTCCGTTTTTTTCTAAGTTTTCTTCTTGGTTTTTGACTTTGTCCGATTAGCTTCCCATTTTGGTTTAGTTTACAAAATAAGAAGTTGTACTATTGAATTGGCACTTGGAACTTAGTAGAGTTTCTCTTGATCACATTGATCCATCTCTTTTTTCTCTAACTCATCTTCTTTCTTGCCAATTTTCTACCTCCATATTTTGTTAATCACTAAGATATGTATGGCCTTTAATTTCTTAGCATCTTCTTCGGCTAAGACTTATTTTCTTGATTGATTCTCCAATTTTGTATTGGTTATGTCTTTCTGTATCTCTTCCTTTCTATACTTGTTCTAGTAGAGCACTTTGTTCTTACTGTTCTCTCTGTGGCTCTATTATGGAGGTCATGCAAGTTGATTTTAAGCTTGTAGAGGTAATTTTGATGCTAGAGTCGATTGTGCAAAGCCAGGAGGTTTCTTGCTCAAGTTGGTTCTACTTGGTGTTTTCTAAGTTTTTGTCCAATTTAGTTTTGTTTATGGTCTTGAGGCTTTCATAATGTGTTTTAAGAGTTTCGTGTTTTCTATTTGTGTTTTTCATTGGAGTGCTTTAAGAGTTCTATTTGTTTAAGGTCTTTGAGATAGCTAGTTGCTTACAAGAGCCCCAATCAACATTTGAGAATCTTGTGAGAAGCAATTGGCTGAGGGCTTTAAAAGAACACCATGATGAATAATACCTTGTAAATAGCGCAAAATACGCTTCTTTGCAAGCCAATGAGACAAGTTTTCTAACAAAGGTAATGTTTAGTGAGTTAAGGTAATGTATTGGAAAGCTCCCACCATGCTTCTATAGAAGTTAGGATTGTCATACAATTCAGGATCCTGATTAGATAAGGTTGAAGAAGTGAGCATAGGGGATCCAATGGGCTTAGAAAATTCCATACCAGCTGATGAGTGCTCGAAAAGCACTAATATTTCGTGATTAATTGTGCTTAATTGTTTGATATATAGATTTATTATTATTGTTTATTCAATTAATTTCATAAATCTATCCATTCGGAGTCACGGGTATATTTTAATGTATTTCAGGTGTTTTTAGCGTCAAATGAGTCAAATAATGAAAACACGCAAAGACGGAACACTTACGGCGCTCGGATCACGAGTTACGGGCTAAACGAGACAAATATGTAAGCCTTACATAACGAGCCATCACATATGTAAGGGGGTACATGTGAAGAAACTGAAGACAAAGCGCGCCGCGGCGAGATATTTGCATGCCGCGGCGGGGAGCTCTCGGGTTTGGACATTATTTCCAATTTTTGTGTTGCGCCGCGGCGGGGAAAATGCATGCCGTGGCGCGCCTATTCCTATTGCAATCAGGAATTCCTTACATCTATAAATACCCCCTTTACAACAGAACTCGACCAATTCGTACACAACTCTTATTTTTCACAATTTTGCGATCCAAACACTACATTCAATCAGTTTTGAGAGCGTTGCCACACTCTAACGAAGCGAGAGACACTATTCTAAGGATTCAAGGAAGCCAACGACGATCGAAGATAAAGCTTACGGAGAAGAACGCTATCTAATCCATAAGCGATATTTAGATCTAGGATTTTCTTGTTGTTATAGAATTAAATCTTCTTCTCTTTTTGTTAAAGTGTATGATCATATTTTATTTGTCTATGAATATTAATATGAACATGTCTGGCTAATTTTATTATAGATGTTTAGTTTGTGTTGCCATGTTTGCTAGAATTGTGTATGGTGTATTTTATTGATTTGGAATAAACGAATTACTTTTTGATTAAGAGCATGTTTAGATATTTAATTATCAATAATCATGGGCCCATTTGATGTTCGTAGTTAGGTTGAAAAATCTGAGAATTTAGTTATAGGAACGTCACCTTAACTTTATTCCGAAACACTTAATCGAAGCTTCAAGTTAGTGACTTAGTCATAGCATTAATTTGATTGGCATGTTTTCCTTGCGCATAATTTGATTACTATTTGATTTACCCCCGCCAAAGGCAATTAATTAGTTAATCAATAAAGAGACCTACCCCCGCCAAAAGGAGTCTCGTAATTAAAAGGAAAGCCGGTAGTTTAGTTTATATAGGACGTTCATGTTATCTCACCATACCTTTTCGATGCAAGCATGGTCAACCAAGCTAAACGTCCATACATCCTCCATTGATATTTTAATTGATTGTTTGCTTGCGATCTTGTTTTCGTTTGATTGTCGTATGATTGTTCTCGTTACAAAAACAAACAACATTTTTACAGTTTTAGTAGCTTTAGGATTCTAGTTACTTAGAGTTTTAGTTTCACTAGAACTCTATTTAATTAGTGTTTTATTTTCATTAGAACTCTA
This sequence comes from Elaeagnus macrophylla, assembly GCA_029378325.1. NCBI lineage: Eukaryota > Viridiplantae > Streptophyta > Magnoliopsida > Rosales > Elaeagnaceae > Elaeagnus > Elaeagnus macrophylla. The sequence continues at coordinate 1,613,026 of CM055650.1, read as the reverse complement.
TTTAGATTAAAAAGTTAGTTATTTAAGACCACTGCAATTCCTTGAGAGACCGACCTTGGAAGTTGCTTATCACTTTACTACGAGTGATTCGTACACTTGCGAGTACACATTTTAACACATCACCAGCTTTGCTCAACAAGTCCTGAACATACTTAGATTGAGTCAACAACAAATCTCCATTAGGAAGATTAGTAACCTCAATTCCCAAGAAATAATGCAACAATCCCAAATAATTGAGAGCAAACCACTTATTCAACAAACTGATCAAAGAAAGGACCTCTTGGTCATCATCACCAATGATGATGATATCATCAACATATACCAACGGTAGACTACAGTTGTTCTTGCAAATTTACAAAACAAGTAAGGATCAGCCTTGGATTTGACAAAACTCAAGGAGCACAAAGCCGTTGAAAGAGTATCAAACCAAGCTCGAGGACCTTTGATACAATCCAGATCGTGCCACAAGCAAGGCCCGACACGTATCATGGATCAGGCCGAGAAAGGGGTGAAATATTGGCGCAAAAAGGCACACCACAACACGAGCAAGGGTACAAACATGTGAGTCATGGGAGTGCCAAGCTAATTGTGGAATTTTCAATATTTTGAGCTGCGCCGCGACATGTGATTCCCCCGCCGCGGTTAACAACTTTCTATTTTGGTTGGGACATTTTTCCAGAGGAGTGCGCCGCATCATGAAATATATGTGCCGCGGCACAAGACTTGCTGTTTCTTTTTCATGAAGTGCTAAAACTGGAGGCGCACCTAGGCATGGATTTTGTGCGCCTAGGCGCTGGATGTTTTGTTTTTGTCCGAGTGCTGGAAAAAGAGGCACGCTGCGGCATGTAAATTTTGTGCGCAGCGGTACAGTATTAAAAAATCATGTTTTGTGACCATTGGATCAAAATCAATGGCTAGGATTTAATTTTTCTTTTAGGTTTTTGTTGTAACCTATAAATAGCCTTGTATTCTAAATTTTAAGACAACTTGATGTTCATTTATGAAATATTTGTTTCTTCAAACAAATTTGAGAGCCAAGAGCTTCCTTGCTTCTTAGCAAATCCAAAAACTTATCAAAGGACTTGCATCCCTTTGTGGCGTTTCTACTCTTCTTCGTGCATGGTGCGTAATATCCATGTGTTGAGGTGAGTCTTCTGCAACCAAAAATCTGGTTTTGTGCTTAGAAATTCCATGCTAATTTGTTGTTGGGTCTTGAACCGTTATCTTGTGGTTTTCTAGTCTTCGTTGCTAGTGGGTCGTAGGATTCATGTTGCGGGATTCGCATCATTTGGTATCAGAGCTCTAGGTTGTGACTCTAGATTTCTATCTTAATTTTTGTCATTTTTGATTTCATAGCAACCAAGAAAATTCTTCACAAAAAAAAAAAATCTGTGTTCTTTGATGAACACTATTTTGACCTACTATTTGTTATGTTTTTAAGTGTTTATTTTGCATTTAATCTCGATATAATCTTGTTTTGGAGGGTATTCTATTGTTTTGCAGGTCAAAGTAGGTTTGGAAAGAAATGTGAAAAAAGAGAGCAAAAACGAAATAAAAATGTCTAAATATGTAAGCCTTACATTAGGTGCCATTCATTGTGTAAGCCTTACATCGAGAATTAGCAAAGTATGTAAAGGCATTTACATAGTATGTACAACAATGCGCGCCGCGGCGAAGAAATTACATGCCGCGGCGAGAGGCTCTCGGGTTGAAGCATGAAAATCATGAAAACATTGTGCGCCGCGGCATGGAAAATGTGCGCCGCAGCAAGGAGATTTCTGCTTTGGACCCAAAATCATGAACACATTGTGCGCCGCGGCATGGAAAAAGGTGCGCCGCGGCGCGCACGCGCGGATTGGACTCCTCCTGGGCCATGAGACTTACAGAATGTTTGGAAACCCTTACATGTAAAAGAGACCTAATGCAACCTATCTACATACAACACTTTTCAGCCTCCAACCACCACATATTTGGAGCCTCCATCAATCACACGAGATAAAGAGAAGAAAAGCAACGTGAACAGTACCAAAATCCTCATCTTCTTTACAATTTTGAGAAAGTGATTACTCCATTAAAGATCCTCCATTGAAGCTCCATCAACAATCTTGAAGAAGGTGATCATCCAACATCAAGATCTTGTTTCAAGAGTGGAAGTGGGGTATTTTATTGTTTGTAATCTCTTTTATCTTTTAGATTTCAAAAGATGTTATTTATAATAGGAAATATTGATTTGGATTCTATTATGAATAGCTAAACTTCTATGTGTGGGATTTTGTTGATGTAACTATGATTGGATGATTGATTGTGTGGATAATTTTGTGATTAAGTAATTTAATTCATGGTCATTGTTCTTAATACGTATGTTCATCAATTATTTCTGGCCAATTTGATTTGTGAATGTATGAAACATTTTAGGGTTGAGTTTTAGAAACGCCATCTGAATTCAATTTAGCACTCTTGAGCATGAGCCTAATTTAAGTGCATTGATTTGTCTTGAATTAGGTGATTAAACTATTTTCCTAGGTTTAAGGCTAATTAACTAATTAACGGTCTGGATCAAAGAAGCTAATTAGTTAATTAAGGGAAAATCACCATTGATTTGGGATTTTCTAGGGTTAGAGAAAATAATCATTAAATTCTACTTTTTCGTGCTTAATTGTCAAAACCACATAAATCAACTCATCCATGATTAGTTTACTAACCAATTTCCCACACTCGTTCATCTCATCGTTTCAACAAAACTTTCACGCATTTACTTTTATTGTTTTAGGATTTTTATGATTTTAGAAACCATTTACAAAACCAACCTTCGATTAGAGTGTTTAGAATTTATTTTATTGTTACGTTTTGGATTACATTTGACTCTTTTAAAAACCACCACAATTCCTTTGAGAGACGATCTTAGGAGTATACTTGTCGCTTACTACAAGTGACTCGTGCACTTGCGAGCTTTTATAAATTACAAAATTTGGTTATCAAGTTTTTGGGCATCATTCTTCTTTGTTTCTATATGTTTATTATATTTCCTGGATTAATCTGATTGATGTTGTTGTTTCCTTTTTGGAGAGGTTTTCATGTTGAAAATTTTTCAAAATTTGTTTTCGTAAAGGAAGGGTATTTTGGTAATCTCACATATTTTGTTCGTATTGAAAAGTGAGAACAAAACTTTATTCTCTTTATTTAAAAAAAAATATCTCCCAAAAATATCTCCTCGAAAATATCTTGTGAAAATATCTCACGAAAATATCTCGTAAAAATATCTCGTTAGATATTTTTATTTAAAAAATAAATAAATTGAAAGATAGAAAAGAAAAGGGGATATTTCAGAAATTATAAAAAAAAGAGAGAAAAAAGGAGTGAATTCTTAATTCCTGAGAATTTACAAAATTTCTTTCGTGTTAGCGTCATTCACGCTTTAACAGATCGTCTCTTTGTTTGTTGACATTTTACGAGTTTGAATTGCCAAATTGAACTTGTTTCCAAAAATTATAGAGTTAGAGTTTCAAAACACTTCGAGTTAGTTTCCTTTGTACTTAACATTGGATATTGCGAACTACGGATTGTTGAGGATGAAAACTCTACAATTGTGTGGAAGACTTGGATGGTTTGGTTTGTCAAAGGGCTTCGAGCGCTTCAGCAATCAAATTCGAGTGTTAAACACGTGAGGTAACGAATGAAAGTTCCAATTTTGTTAATTGCTAATCGTTTGTTCGTGTCAGTTGTTGTTAAGTATGTCTGACAGGAATAGCTCCAAGGAAAGGCCCGATACAACTTTTATGATGAAAGCGCTACAACAATCCATGGAACGGATGAATGCCGTCATGGTTAACATGAATGAGCGGATGGAAAGGCAAGACGCCACTATCGCCAACTTGTGGCAATAGGCACCGCAAAATGCTCCTAATGTAGGAAGGCCTAATAGGAGGGCCCATATTGAGGAGGAGTTGGAGGAGGATAGTTTTGGTGAAGATTATTATGAGGGTGAAGGGAGGATTCCCTTTGGTGGAAGACATGGGCCTAGAGGTGGCCATAGGAGGGGAGGAGTGAGGGAACCCCCACACCAACCTTATGATGGGGTTGATCGGAGTTTAGGAAATATTAAAATGAAAATGCCGGCATTCCAAGGAAAGAATGACCCGGAATTATATTTAGAGTGGGAGAAGAAGGTGGAGCATATATTTGAATGCCACAACTACTTCGATGAGAAAAAAAGGTTAAATTGGCGGTGATTGAGTTTACTGACTACGCTTTGAATTGGTGGGATCAGTTGGTAGTTAGTAGAAGGAGGAATAGAGAAAGGCCGATAAGTAGTTGGGAGGATATGAAACCAATCATGCGGAAGAGGTTTATTCCAAGCCACTACTACTGAGAGCTTTATCAAAAATTACAACAACTCAATCAAGGCTTTCGATCAGTTGATGAGTATTACAAGGAAATGGAGGTAGTCATGGTTAGGGCTAACATTGAGGAGGATAGAGAAGCCACTATGGCTCAGTTTTTGAGTGGGCTAAATCCAGAAATTGCCAATGTTGTGGAGCTTCATCATTATGTAGAGTTAGAAGACATGGTCCACATGGCAATTAAAGTGGAAGGGCAATTCAAGAGAAGAAGCAACCGGATACAACCACAAAGGCCAATTGCTCCAACACCTTGGATACAAGATTTTAAGAAAGAAGAGAGAACTAGCTCCAAGCCCAGCTTTGAAGTCAACAAGGGTAAAGAGGTGGAGGCTAGTAAAGATAAAGGAAAAGGTAAAGTTGAAACCTTTCCCCGTAATCGAGATGTTAGTTGTTTTCATTGTCTTGGAAAGGGTCATTATGCATCCCAATGTCCGAACAAGAGAGCAATGATCATGCAAGCCAATGGGGAGGTGGCGACTGATGAAGAGAGTGATGAGGGTGAGATGCCACCATTGGAAGAAGCAAGTGAGAAGGAAATAGGTCCTATTATGGGAGACTTGCTTATGGTGGGGCGAGCGCCCTTGGATCACTTAAAGGAATGTGACATGGATGCACAAAGAGGAAACATTTTCCATACAAGATGTCATGTGAATGGAAAAGTCTACAGCCAAATCATTGATGGGGGTTGTTGTACCAATATTGCTAGTACTATCCTAACTGAGAAGTTTTATCCACAATTGAATACCCTACACCTTATAAACTACAATGGTTGATCGATATAGGCGAGGTGAAGGTAGAACATCAAGTGAAAGTGTCCTTTGCAATAGGAAAATATCAAGATGTTGTATTGTGTGATGTAGTACCAATGCAGGTTGGGCATATGATATTGGGCAGGCCTTGGCAGTATGATCGACGGGTGACCTATGACGGGTATAGGAATAGGTACTCGTTTGAGAAGGATGGAAGTAAAATAACCCTTGTCCCCCTTACCCCGAAAGAAGTACTTGAAGATCATTTGAGAATCAAGAACAAGGGAGAACAAGAAAAGAGAAAGGGAAAAGAAAAAGGTGAAGTGCCCAAGGAGAAGAATGGGCATACCCAAAAAAAAAAGGAAGAAAAGAAAAAAAACAAAAGAATGTTTATTTTCTAACTTTTCTTTCTTGCAGGATCCTTATGATGAGGAGCACAATAAGGATGGACTACTAAACTTACCCCATGATGAAGGTTCGAATTCGAGGTCGAATTTTCTTGAAAAGGGAGGGAATGATACGATTCAGATCGCGTCATAAGCAAGGCTTGACACGTATCATGGACCAGGCCGAGAAATGGGTGAAATATTGGCCCAGAAAGGCAAACCACAACACGAGCAAGGGTACAAACATGTGAGTCATGGAAGTGCCAAGCTAATTGTGGAATTTTCAACATTTTGAGCTGCGCCGCGGCATGTGATTCCCCCGCCACGGCTAACAACTTTCTGTTTTGGTTGGGACATTTTGCCAGAGGAGCACGCCGCGGCATGAAATATATGCGTCGCAGCACAAGACTTGCTATTTTTTTTTTCATGAAGTGTTGAAATGGGAGGCACGCCTAGGCGCAGGATGTTCTGTTTTTGTCCGAGTGCTGGAAAAAGAGGCGCGCCGCGGCATGTAATTTTGTGCGCCGCAACACAGTATTAAAAAAATCATGTTTTATGACCATTGGATCAAAATCAATGGCTAGGATTTAATTTTTCTTTTAGGTTTTTGTTGTAACCTATAAATAGCCTTGTATTCTGAATTTTAAGACAACTTGATGTTCATTTATGAAATATTTGTTTCTTCAAACAAATTTGAGAGCCAAGAGCTCCCTTGCTTCTTAGCAAACCCAAAAATTTATCAAAGGACTTGCATCCCTTTGTGGCGTTTCTACTCTTCTTCATGCGTGGTGCGTAATATCCATGTGTTGAGGTGAGTCCCTTGCAGCCAAAAATTTAGTTTTGTGCTTAGAAATCCCATGCTAATTTGTTGTTGGGTCTTGAACCGTTATTTTGTGGTTCTCTAGTATTCGTTGCTAGGGGGTCGTAGGAATCGTGTTGCGGGGTTCGCATCAACCTTGTTTGAGACCATAGATTGCTTTATGCAATTTACACACATAATCAAGGAAAGTTAGATCCTCAAATCCAAGTGGTTGAGCCATATAAACCTCTTCTTGAAGTTGCCTATTAAGAAAGGCATTATTAATGTCCAGTTGATCTAGCTTCCAATGCTTAGTTAGAGCAATGGTAATGATAACACGAATGGTAACATGTTTAATGACTGGACTAAATGTTTCATGGAAATTAAAGCCAGGCATTTGATCAAAACCTTGAGCAACAAGCCGAGACTTGAGCTTGTCAATAGTCTTATCAAAGTAATTCCTTAATTCTCCATACCCATTTGGATCCTATCATCTTCCTATCCTTAAGTGTTCGGACTAAAGTCTAGGTATTATTTCTCAATAAGGCATTAACCTCATCTTGCATAGACTGTTTCCAAGCTGCATCATTTAATGCTTGCTTAACTATCTAAGGAATAGTAACATGAACATCCAAGATAAAAGCCTTAGGCTTGTAAATTCTAGCTTTGGACCTTGTTGTCATAAGATGCATGTTAACAAAAGTAGAGGAAGAAACAGGAACTACAAAAGAAGGAGCATCAGACAATGGAACAGAAACAGAAGGAGAGGAAACAGACACAAGACTTGAATTAGATGTGGAACCAAGGGAGAGACTAACGAAGAAGTTGGATGAGAAACAATAGGAGGAAAAAAGTGAGTAACAGGAATTGAGGAAGAGACAATTGGAGGTATGATAATTAGCAACATTGACTTGACAGAGGATGATGTTGGAGAAGTGATGGGGGACGACTGACCGAAAAAAGGAAATTGTTGCTCATGAAAAACAACATGTCTAGACACAAACAATTTACCATCAAAACTTAAACACTTGTAACCTTTGTGATGTGGACTGTAATTAAGAAAAGTACAAGGACTTGATCTGAATTGAATTTTGTGAGCATTGAAAGGTCGAATATAAGGAAAGCACAAACAGCCAAAGACTTTAAGAAAACTATAGTCTGGCTTGACATGAAAAAGTTTTTCCAAAGGAGACATAGTAGACAACAAAGGATTAGGTAGGTGATTAAGAACATAAATAGTTGAGTAAAAAGCATTATCCCAAAATTGCAAAGGCAAAGATGCTTGAGCGAGAACTGATAAACCTTGATTAACAATCTATCTATGCTTATGTTCAGCTAAACCATTTTGTTCATGAACATAGGAACAAGAAACTTGATGAATAATACTTGCTCGTGCAAAGTAATGAGTGAGACTTTGAAACTCCCCACCCCAATCTAACTAAAAAATCTTGATCTTAGCATTCAATTGCAATTCTGCCATAGCCTTAAACTGTAGAAAAGTTTCATGAACAACATTTTTAACTTTTAGAATGTAAATTAAAGTAAAACGTGAGTATTCATCAATAAAATGAACATATTACCTGAAAACATTTTTAGAAATTACAGGTGACATCCACAAGTTAGAGTGTACAACTCCTAAAGGTTTTGTGGACCAAGATAAGGAAGGACTAAAAGGAAATTTATGAGATTTACCAAGCTAATAAGCATTGCAAGAAACATTGACTACTTTATTTATACTAATATCAATATTATCAGATTGAAGAACTTGTTTAACAATTGGCAGAGAAGCATTCACAAGTCTCTTATGTCACAAATCAACATTAGAAACAGTAGCAACATAAGCTGTTTTTACCATTCATGGTATTTACAAGAGAAGAACAAAAATTCATATTACTCTCGGAAGACAAACGTAGATCAAAGGTGTAGAGTACCTCACATAGTACTCCCTAGAGCAGTTCCTTATTTTCCGCCTTGTCCTTCATAGAACAATAAGTAGCATGAAATTCAAAAAATACATCATTATCTTTGTAGAACTGTGCAACACTTAATAAATGCTTTGTGATATCAAGGACATGAAGAATTTTATTAAGAATGAGACTTTTCTTGCCTATACATTCATCACTCAAATAAGAATAACCAGTAGGAGCAATGTTTAGGCCCTTACCATTGCCAATAGTCACCTGATCATTTATTCTGTTGAATAACAGCAAGAAGCATCACATCATACAGCTGTGCTTGATGATTAGGATTTGTTGGCCAAACTGGTAGCTGATATGCACTTAGCATAGCATTCATAGGAAAAGATGAAGATTGTTGATTAAAAGATTGAGAGGATTGTGCAAGAAGAGAACTATTGGCATTAGGAGAAGCAATTGAAGACTGAGAAGATTGAGTTGAGTCTTTTGGAGATTGCTGTGACTGATTAGCATTAGAATTATTATGAGTTTGCGGCTAAAAATTAGTATCAAATCTATACTAGCAACGTGATGCCATGTGACCTAGCTTTCCACATAATTGACATAAATGTCTATTTTCATTAGAAGGAGAAAACCTTCCTCTACCATTATATCTGCCTCTTCCATGACCAGCAAGGTTAGGAAATGGAAAGAAGAAAGGAAATCCTTGATTCATAAGAAAAGAGCCAGGCATCCTCTACAATTTGCTGTTGTGAAGACCGAACAAATTGTCCACCACCTAATCCTTTGGATCCAACATTTTGAACTTCACTATTTGTAATCTTGCTTTGTTGAGCAATGTTTGTTGCTGGTAGTAAAGGCTCAGAATTTCTTGATTCCAACCAACTTTCATGTGCAAGTATCAAAGAAGTAGCATTAGCCAATGTTACAATCTCGTGTTGCACCCTTGCTGACATTGTAGAAACTACTGACCCAAAATCCCTATCAAGACCAACTATAAGGTATAAAACCTTATATTCTTTTGTTATTGCATAACCAACTGATTCTAATTGATCTGAAAGTTCTCGCAACTTCAATACAAAATCATTTACACTTAAATTTTCTTTGCTAATCTTTAACAATTCTTGCCTTAGAATTTGATAAGAAATATCTCTCAAGATGAGTCCAAGCTTCTTTTACTATTTTAAAATCTGAGATATGTCGCAAAACATCCTGACCAATACAATTCGTCAACCAGCTTTGAATCATATGATCTTGTTTGTTCCAATACTTAAAAATTGGATTCACTTTACCATCAACGAGAATTTTGTGTGGTGGATCATCAACAAGAAAATTTTCTAAATCGTACATACAAGATCTTCATGATCTATTTTTTCTAAACAATGTAAATCATTGTAGTAACTTGATTCTGAAAATTAATAATGCTATGATCACCTTGAGCCATAGCACTAGATTGCAACGTAAACTGTTGCTCCATCACAGATTACTTAGGACCATGCGTCATAACTAGAAGCTCCAATGCGTCATAATTAGAAGCACCAAAGCTTCATGCTCTAATACCATAAACAAATCACTCAAGTATCATTGCACTTCACTACCAAATCAGCTAATAGCATGACTTACAACAAGAAAGAATAAAGCAAAAGGCAAGAGAAATTAGAGAGAGAAAGAGAGAGAGATGTGAGAAAGATCGAGAGACTGAGAAATGTATATGCCTTTGATTACTCCACTCAATTGAGCTATTGTTTACATTTATACTAGGCTTTAAGCCTTTACAAACAATCTTCAATTAATCTTAATAGTACACGTGTACCAAGCTACTAACTAACTCAATAACAAACTCCAAGCCTTACACATCAGGCGGTTTGCTACTCCCAATACCTTTCTTATTAACAGACACAGCCACAGCTGGCTCAGCACATTCATTAACAACCTTATTACTCTTAGCACTAGTCTCATCAGTAGGAAGAGTTTGGGCCTCTTAACAGTTAAAAATCTGAGTTCCTGATATTTTGCTTTAAGCAACTAGAAGCAAGTAATGATTGGTTTTCTAAAAGGCTCCAAGCTTGTTTTGGTGATAGTACTCCAAACTTTGAGCACATAAAATATTGTCTAAATTTGTCCGTGAGGTACAAATGCACTCTGTTCGATAGATATAATATCAGGTAGCACACATTTGAGTCTAAGATCACAATTGTTTTGGAAATCAATTTATAAATAACAATACATAGAGAAATAGGCCTACAACTCTTTTATTAAGAGTATGATTGATATCTCCAAAACCCTCTCTATATCATTCATAAAAGAAAGACAAGCAAGAGTTACCTCTACTCTGCTCCAACAAGTGGCCAAATGTTTTGGTAGAAAATGGAAAGCATGCGTCATGGCCAGGAGCTTTTTCAGGTGCCATTTGTGAAAGAAACATAGAATTGTGTGCATGTGAGACCATCTAAGAATGATTTCTGAAAGTCTAGCACAGCTTGTAGATTAAAAAAGTTTAGATGAATGATTAATAAATGCATCTTTATCTCTTGATAAAGAGTTGTTATTCTTGTCCCATTGTCCAAAATAAGAAATTTAACTGTGTTCAAAGTGTTTCCCTTGTGAATCTATTTCATGAAAAAATTTAGTGTTTCAATCTCCATTTTTCTACCAATCGACTCTAGACCTTTGATGCCATTTCATTTCTTCTTTTCCAAGGAGGGAATTAATTTCTTTTCTAACTGATAAATAACATGGTGATCCACTTTCTCATTCTCATATTTCAATATTCTACTCATGACAATTTCTCTTTTTTTGGACAGCTTTGTTTTTCTATGTATCCAAACCCAGTGTGGTTCCAATTCATCAAAAACTCTGCCTACTTTAATTTTATATGATCTGCGTTTTTCAAAGTTTCACTTCAAATAGGAGAAATCCAAGCATTATTAATCACCGTACCTCTTCACATCTATTATACTTCAATAACATGGTCTCAAAATAAAAACTCCCTTGACCTCTCCATCTATTCGATTTTTATCTCATATCATTATTAGAAAAAAAAAAATTGCCAGTAAAGGTAGATGATCTGATGTAGAAGAGACAATATGAAATATTTTCAGGTAAGGAAACATATTTCTCAATTAGTTAATCACAAATCCTTTAACAATGTGTTCCTTACCTTAACATGCCTCTTGCTACCTCTACCTTTAGTCCAAGTAAATGAAGGAACCTTGAATGGTAAAGGGAAAATGGCACAATCTGACACAACAATTCTAAATTGATGAATGAGCCGAGCCATCTTGGTCAAAAAATTGAAGCTTAGGCCATTCAATTATAATTTGAATTACATCCATTTGAGCTTGGGCCATTTTGGTTTTCATAAGGAAAATTAAGTCAGGGGAATATCTTCTAGCAATTTTATCTAAAGCTCTCTCACCTTCCATGGCTTCCCCAATCCAAGAATGTTCCAACTCATAGGCTTCATTAATATTTTAAATTTTATATAGTAGACCACACATACAATCAAGAAAAAAACTAAAGAAAATGCACAGATATATTGTTTGCAAAGAACAAATACTCCTTAACCAACCTTTGGTCGTGAGTTTTAGATATCCTTAAATTGATGCCCAACTTTATAAGTAATTAATTGTTTGACTACAATCTAATAAAGAGTAGTTTCCACAAAGAAATATCATGATCATAGCTTGATAGGATAAATTAGAAGTCACTTTCTTACTTTCAAAAGAAAGTTCTCTCTCTCTCTCTCTCTCTCTCTCTTTTTTTTCCTTCTATTTGTTTGAAGATCTACGAAAATTAAAGGTGTAGAATGTAGACAAAGAAGACTTTGTTTTTTAATACAAAAAAATTGGAAATCAAACTTAGATATGTACCTCATGCAAGAGGTTGCTGATGGCCATGGCTATATGCAAAGTTGTCTTTTTTTTTTTTTTCCTTGTCTTCACGCCCTTATCTGGTGCCTTCCGTGCTCTCAAACTTTTTCTTTTAATTTCTAAATGAGAAAAATCATAAAATATTATACAAATAAATGAGAAAAATATAGCATTTTAGTGTTGTTTAGACACCGACCTAGTGGTTGGAACGTGTCTCAGCCTACCAGCCTGCAACCCGTTCATGTCAACCCCTAGTGACGTCCTTCTGCCCGATTTTGACATACACGAGCAAACTGGAGAATGGGTCAAGAAAACCTCAGAAACCGACCACATACTTGTTAATTCTGTGTTAAATATATTTTTGTGTATAGATTACGGATGTACCCCATTAAAAATTTAATGCTTATAAATACCCAATAAAATGCCATTGAGTTACTAGCGTTAATCACATCATTTATTGCTTTATCTTTTCTCTCTTAAATCTGATCTATCTCCCAACATTTTGGTGCTCACCGTGGGACTCAAGATAAATAGATACAACAATTTGCTTTGATTCCCACCAATACTAAGATTAGATCAGGTTCCTATAATAATCTCACCAGAATAATAGATAAGACCGTGTCTTGAAATCCCAATCAACAAAATGGTTGGAAACAGGGCTATAGATTGGAATCAATCTGATGGTCGTGATGAACGCATTGAACCAAATTTACCTGAAGGAATGGCGAAAGTAAAAGTTCGGTCTTTCAACAACCCCCAAGAGTAGTTGTTTCAACAAATTTTGGACATGTACAAATCAATGTCGGAGATGAAAGATGAAATGAGAAAAGAAAATCTTGAGTTGAGGAGACAAGTAGAAGCACTATCAGGAGGACTTCAAAAATCTCAAGAGGCCGAGGCTCCCCAAAATATGGGAGCTGGTGTTGACGAAGGAGATGATGAGGTCGAACGAATCATCACGGAGCACGAAAGATAATCCTACAACCAAATGGCCCGTAATCGTGATTTTTTGGATCCTAAGAGCACCTCAAAAGAAAACGAGTGAATGACCTAGAAAGAGCAAGTTAGTCTAGCTCCTGAGAAAAAATGATATGGCAAAACAAAGTAACAACACTGGAAGAACAAGTTAAAAAGCAAAATGCAAGAAGAGCGCAGTCAGATCTGGATAGGGTTTGCAAGCAACTAATTAGGTCGCCTTTTTTGAAAGAGATTGAGTTGAGTTAGCCTCTTAAAATGTTTACTCCACCCAAGTGCTTGAGGTACAAAGGAACCAAAGACTCCATCGCTCATGTGCTCCTCTTCAAAACAACCATGTCCCCTATCAACATGCCTCGTGATAAGAGGGAGGCAATGTTGTGTAAGTCCTTCGCAGCCATACTACACGATGCTGCATAGAAATGGTTTATTGACCTACAACCAGAGAGCATTTGGTGGTTTGTTGATTTTGTTTAACTATTCGTCACCAATTATGCCAGCAATAAACCCCTAAAAAAAGAGCCTCATCATTTGTTTTCGCTTATCCAGGGCCAGAAGAGTCCGTTGAGGCATACATGAAGAGATTTTGAGAAGAAAAGATAGAAATTTTTGATTGCCCTGATTCAATAGCCATGCAAGCATTTCGACGAGGTGTTCGGAGAAATTTTGGTTTGTTTGTGGAGCTTACCAAAATGACACCACAGACCATGGAGGAGGCTTATCAGGAAGCGAGAAAATTTGTGAACATAGAGAGAGAATTAAGGTCGAACAGGGACGAACGTCTGACCTTCGGTCACACTTTCAAATGAAAAGGGAAATATGAACTTAGTCTTGACAGAGGAAGACTAAGCAATAGTTTGGCACCAAAAAGAACGGCGAGACCATCGTTCAAAAAGAAAAACAACTAGATAAGAAATCCCAACTCTTGGGGAAGGTCTTTATCACCCTTCAGTGGACCTCCCCTACTAGTAAGTTTGGCAGAGGCCATACTTGAAATGGAGTGTGAGCAAAATGTGAGGTGGCCACAATAAATGAGAACATTAGGAAGAGATACTACTAAATGGTGTCTATTTTATAAAGACATCGGTCACGAAACACACGACTATAGACATTTGAAAAAGGAATTAGAAGAGTTGCTTTCAAAGGGGTATTTAAGAAACTTGGTGAGTGAAAACAGTAAAGGCGTCTATCGTCAACCACAAGGAAGTAAGCCTATTTTCCTAACATCACAATCAGGCAACAAAAATGCTCAAACCAAGAGACCACACGATGCCAACAATATAAGAACAATATACTCAATACACAAAGAACCTAGGTATGGCAGAGACTCAAACAATGCTCGGAAGAGATATGCCAGGGCTATGGTTAGCCACGGGAGACTCGAAATCTATTGTACAAAGAGGAGATTGAAGTCCTATGTAATTATGTTTAACGAGGAAGATGAAGTTTCTAGTCTCCATGAAGACCCATTGGGTCATCACGTTGAAAGTGAGCTCGTTCATCGTTTGCCGCATACTTGTTAATACTGGTAGTTCGGTCGACTTGGTTTTCCTATCCACTTTGCAAAGAGGGAGATGCCTCTAATCGGGTTCAACAATAGCACATCATACTTCCCTATTGTTAATACTCCATTGAAGCCCAATCCAAAAAACAAAATGAATCGTTGAAAACAATTCCATCCAGCTCTAATTAGGTATGCTCAAAGAAGAACAGTGTAGAGCATTGCTATAGCGTTGCTACAGCAAAGTTTCCCAGTTTTTACACCGTGAGAAAATATTATTTTTTTCATTAGTTCTACCTTGCTTTTCTCCTGCTCACACTCCCTATGATGACTAGAAAATACAAAAATTAAAATTCTAACCAATGTAATTCAAACACTAAACTAAAATAAAATTCATAAAAGAAAAATTAAGAGAAAGCAAGAAAAAATCAAGAAACATGGGTTGCCTCCCATGAGCGTTTGTGTTAAAGTCGACAGCCTGACATTTCTTGTTTTATAGTTCTGTGAGTGGAATGGAGGAATGCTCCTGGTCAACACTTCCTCCCCAATAGTGCTTAATTTGCTGGCCATTGACTTGGAATTTCCTCTCAGATTTCTCCTCCATTAATTCTACTGCTCCAGAATGAAAAATATTTGTAATTTGGAATGGTCTTGACCAACAAGCCTTCAATTTTCCAGGAAAAAATTTTAGTCTTGAGTTTAATAATAAAACTTGTTGCCCAACTTCAAAATTTCTTAGAGTGATTCTCCTATCATGCCATTGCTTGGTTTTCTCTTTGTACAACTTAGCGTTTTCATAGGCATGGTTTCGAAATTCATCCATCTCATTGATTTGCTTTAGTCTTTTTTCACCAGCAGCTTGCATATCAAAATTCAACTTTTTGATGGCCCAATAAGCCTTGTGTTCAAGTTCAATCGAAAGATGACACACCTTCCCGAAAACCAATTTATAAGGAGACAAGCCCAAAGGTGTTTTGAATGCTGTCCTATTCGCCCATAGTGCATTATCCAACCTCATAGACCAATCCTTTCTTGATGGGCCAACTATTTTCTCTAGAATTCTCTTAATTTCTCGATTGTAGATCTCAACTTGATCACTTGTTTTGGGGATGATAATGTGTGGCAACCTTATGTTTGACTTCATATTTGGCTAACAAAACAGCAAATTGTTTATTGCAGAAAATGCTTTCCACCATCACTTATAATAGCATGCGGAGTTCCAAAGCGTGAGAATATATTTTTCTTGAGGAATCTCACTACCACTTTGGCATCATTAGTTGGAAGCGCAGTAGCTTTAATCCATTTTGAGACATAATTGACAGCCACAAGGATGTATTGATTGCCAAAACTTAAAGGAAATGGTCCCATAACGTCTATCCCCCAAACATCAAATAATTTCACTTCTAGATTACTGTTAAGTGGCATTTCTTGCTTTTTAGAGATGTTACCTACCCGTTGGCATCTATCACATTGCATTGTAAAATTGTGAGCTCTTTGCACAAGGTGGGAGAATAGAATCCAGATTGCAAAACCTTGGAGGTAGTTCTTGTTCCTCCAAAATGCCCTCCATATGGAGATGCATTCCTTTGTTGTAGGACACTCTCCATTTCTTCTTCTGGAATACATCTCCTAATCATCTGGTCGGCGCACTGCTTAAACAAAAAAGGTTTATCCTAATAATAAAACTTCATGATGAGTGCTCGAAAAGCACTAATATTTTGTGGTTATTGCGCTTAATTGTTTAGAAGTAGATTTATTATTTGTTGTTTATTTGATTAATTTCATAAATCTATCCATTCGGAATCACGGGTATGTTTTAGTACATTTTAGGTGTTTTTAGCGTCAAATGAGTCAAATAATGGAAACATGCAAAGACGGAACACTTACGGCGCTCGGATCAAGAGTTACGGGCAAGACAAGTCAAATATGTAAGCCTTACATAACGAGCCATCACATATGTAAGAGGGTAAACATGAAGAAAAGGAAGGCAACACGCGCCGTGGCGAGGAAAAGGCATGCCCGGCGGGGAGCTCTCGGATTTTGACATTATTTCCAGAATTTGTGTTGCGCCGCGGCGGGAAAAATGTGTGCCGCAGTGCGCCTATTCCTAATGCAATCAGGATTTGTGAAATCCCTTACATCTATAAATACCCCTTTAGAGTCACCTTTACAAATAACTCGAATACAACTTTTACGCGCAAAATTTTTGCAACCAAACAAGAGATTCATTTAGTTTTGGGAGCTTTGTCACACTCAAACGAAGCAAGAGAAACCATTCTAAGAATCCAAGGAAGCTGTCGACGATCGAAGATAAAGCTTTTGGAGAAGAACGCCATCCCATCCATTTAGCGGTATTTAGATCTAGGTTTTCCTTGTTATTATAGAATTATATTTTCTTCTTCCTTCTTTGAGTGTTTGATCATATTATATTTTTCTATGAATTTTAATATGAACATGAGCGGCTAATTTTATTATGGATGTTTAGTTTGTATTGCCATGTTTGCTAGAATTGTGTATGGTGAATATTTTATTGATTTAATATAAACAAATTACCTTTTGATTATGAGCATGTTTAGATATTTAATTATGAATTATCATGGGCCAATTTGAGATTCGTAGTTAGGTTGAAAAATCTAAGAATATAGTTTTAGGAACGTCACCTTGACTTTATTCCGAAACACTTAATCAAAGCTTCAAATTAGTGACTTAGTCATAGCATTAGTTTGATTGGCATTTATTTTCTTGCGCATAATTTGATTGCTATTTGATTTACCCCGACCGTAGGCAGTTAGTTAGTTAATCAACAAAAAGATTTACCCTGACCGTAGGCTGTCTCGTAATTAAAAGGAAAGTCGATAAAATTGTTTATTAGAACGTTCATGTTATTTCACCATTACTTTTCGATGCAAGCATGGTCAACTAAGCTAAACGTCTATACATCCTCCATTGATTTTTAATATACCTAAATTGATTGTTAATTTGCGATATTGATTTTGTTTAATTGTTCGTACCATTGTTCTCGTCACAAAACAAACACGTTTTACAGTTTTACTAGATTTAGGACTCTAGTTACTTAGAGTTTTAGTTTCACTAAAATTCTATTTGATTAGTATTTTACTTTTGTTAGAACTCTATTTAGATTAAGAAAAAGGTTATTTAGAACCACTGTAATTCCTTGAGAGACCGACCTTGGAAGTTTGCTTGTCACTTTTCTACGAGTGATTCGTACACTTGTAAGTACTAAATTTATCGCATCAAGTTTTTGGCGCCGTTGTCGGGGAATTGGCGTTTTAAATAATTTTCTTTTTAACTTTTTAGAGTTTCTAAATTAGATTTATTTATTTGTTTTAGTTAAATTTTATTTTATTTTTATTTTTATCTTTTATTCAAAAAAAAAAATTCAAAATTCAAAAATTCAAAAAAAATTATAGTGCTTTTATTTGCTTAATCTGTGGTATATTTTATGGTGCTTTGATTTCTCTGTTGTTTTTGTTAGTTTTTGAAAGGTACCGCTCATAAACAACATCAACAAATTTAAAAATGCACCTAATTAGGCTAGATACTGAAATATATGAGCCAATACAAAGCCTTTTGAAGAGCTGCATGATATGACATACATGGAGGTATGTGGCATCTGTGGTTTATATGGGCATTATGCTAATATTTTCACTTTTGCAGGTGATTACTATACATCCACTAATTCAAACTTTAATCATAATGAGGGATGTCACCCACCCTAGAATGATCCCTATTTTAATACCTATAATCCTGAATGGGGAAATCACCATAATTTTTCATGGGAAGCAAACTCAATCCCACCTTATGCCCAATACAAAATGCAAAGCTCAAATTTTCATCCATACGACCCACCTTATGCCCAATATCAAATGCAACGCTTAAATTTTCATCCGTATGACCCACCCTATCCATCTAGGAAGCCCACCTTGGAAGAGAGCTTGAATTCTTTCATACAATCTACTAATGAAAGGATGGAGTCTATGGAGGCATCAATGAAAAGGATAGAAATGCAAGTTGGGCAACTAGCGGAACAAATTCAAAAACAAGAAGAGTTGCCCACTCAGATTGAGCAAGTGAAGGATGACACAATCCTTCAAAGTGGTAAAAATTTTGAAAATATTTATTTTCCTGAAACTTTTGATGATTTACCATTTTATGTAGAAAATACAGATGAGGAACAAGCAATTCTCAAAGAATGTCAAGCTAAGGAATATCAAATTCTACAAACTTCTAAGGAAAACAGGGAGGATTATCTTCACCTCCCATGTCGCACAAGGCACCTAAGACCTGCACATCCCCAAATCATTTTCCATACCACTTTCACGAAAGAGTGTGTGCTGTACTTCATAGGAAACAACTACCAAGATGGAAGGACAAGCTTAATGACATACTAGCTCAAAAAATTGATATCACACACTTCAAGATCTTTGATGACAGTGGATAGAAACGGATTAGCAACGTCTTGCTAAGACGTTAAAGAAAGCGCTTGGTGGGAGGTAACCCACCATATTCGGTAGTATCAACTTTTTTCTTTTCTTTATTTTCTTTTTATTTATTATTTTTTTTAGTTAGTTTAATTTTCTTTTTTAGTTTTTCCTTTATTTTATTATTATTATTATTATTATTATTATTTTTGTATTAGTTATTAACTACTATTAACAATTGTTTTTGATTTAATTTACCTTATTTATTATTTAAATTTGGATTTGAGTTATGATGCACATATTTAGAGGTTTCATGCATGTTTCTTACACACTAAATGCTACATGATGAGAAAAGCGAGGAATAATGAACCGGAGCGTACGTGTAATGTACACAATCTCATACGAAAGGGGGGTAACTTCTCTCACTTCTTTACTTAATTTCTTTTGTTTTTCTTTTTAACATTGAGGACAATGTAGAGATTAGGTTGGGGGTGGGAAAAATATTCCATGAGCATGAATTTAGACCAAATTTTAAATTTTAACTTTTGTCACTTGAAAATTGTTAGGACAGTGTCGTGTCCACTTGAGTCAATCCGAAAATCCATGATATTAATATGATTGTAATGACGGTGATATATGAAAAAAATTAAATTTTTACCTAAGTAAAAAGGCACATACATGTTAGATTCATCTAGTTTGAGGATTTTGTGGTATATGTGGTAGTTTGTATGGTTAGTATGACTATTTTTGGTTTGTGCAATGTATGCATGTTCATGACATATTTTAACACTCAACGAACTCTAGAACTTCCTTGAAAACCCATTAAGGCGAAATAATAGAATCGAATGCCACTTAGAAAGTGATTTAGGCCATCTTTGTACCGTTTGAACTTTTGAAGCCTCTCCGTATTATTTTATCCATAGTGACACCCATGAACTCAACATTGATATATACGTTGTACTACCCTTAGTGATGAGAGTACTCAATGTAATATTTGATTTTCATGAGCAATTATGTTGTATTTATCTTGCTTGATTATTTAAAAAAAAAAAGAGAAAAAAGAGAAAAAAAAAGATTTGGAATAATAAGCAAGAAAAGTAAAAAAAGAAAATCAAGCAAAAATTCAAGGGACATATGAAATTTATAGGAGGATGAAAAAGAACATTTGGGTAGAAAAAGTTGAATAAGTTTGTGAAATAAAAAATACTCTTATCCTATTGAGAATACACTTTTCGTACTCTCATAACCACACACCTAAACACAACTTACAAGCTTAATGAAGTCCTATTGATTATAGGTAGTTTGATTTCTATATTAGTGGAGATGGATTTGAAAAGTGAGCCTATGGAGTTTGTAAGTGCAATTTTCACTCATATTTTACTTGCACGATTTTGAGATCTAAAATGTAATCTATGAATATCATGCATGACACGATCAAATAGTGTAACTAATGGGCTTGTGGTTTGATTGGTTGTTTAAAAGTCGATTACTAAGATGGGTTTGATGTTTGGACTATTTTTGAGCTTAAGTAATTTTTAACTATTTCGTATGCCATTCATTGTTAAAATTTTTTGAGACATATGCATGAATTGATTCAAGTATTTTAGAGTCTTTATTTAGTTTTGTTAGTTACGATGTTTGCGGGTATCATCACTGGAAACCCTCACGAGACTATAACTCGTCCACTAGGGCCACCTAGGGGTTTAAAGGCTTGTTGCATGCGCTAAATGCAACAGTGACAATCTACGGAAGTGATTCTAGTTAGTTTAGTTTATTCATTTTATTTTAATCTTTAGATCGCTCCTCTTGCTAGAGACTAGCAAGAAGCTGGTTGGGGGTTGTGATGAGTGCTCGAAAAGTACTAATATTTTGTGGTTATTGCGCTTAATTGTTTAGAAGTAGATTTATTATTTGTTGTTTATTTGATTAATTTCATAAATCTATCCATTCAGAATCACGGGTATGTTTTAGTGCATTTCAGGTGTTTTTAGCGTCAAATGAGTCAAATAATGTAAACACACAAAGACGGAACACTTACGGCGTTCGGATCACGAGTTACGGGCAAGACAAGTCAAATATGTAAGCCTTACGTAACGAGCCATCACATATGTAAGGGGGTAACCATGAAGAAAAGGAAGGCAACACGCGTCGCGGCGAGGAAAAGGCATGTCGCGGCAGGGAGCTCTCGAGTTTTGACATTATTTCCAGAATATGTGTTGCGCCGCTGCGGGAAAAATATGTGCCGCGGCGCGCCTATTCCCAATGCAATCAGGATTTGTGAAATCCGTTACATCTATAAATACCCCTTTAGAGTCACCCTTACAAACAACTCGAATACAACTTTTACAAACAATAATTTTGCAAACAAACAAGAGATTCATTCAGTTTTGGGAGCTTTGCCACACTCAAACGAAGCAAGAGAAACCATTCTAAGGATCCAAGGAAGCCGTTGATGATCGAAGATAAAGCTTTTGGAGAAGAACGCCATCCCATCCATTTAGCGGTATTTAGATCTAGGTTTTCCTTGTTGTTATAGAATTATATTTTCTTCTTCCTTCTTTGAGTGTATGATCATATTATATTTGTCTATGAATTGTAATATGAACATGAGCGGCTAATTTCATTATGGATGTTTAGTTTGTGTTGCCATGTTTGCTAGAATTGTGTATGGTGAATATTTTATTGATTTAATATAAACAAATTACCTTTTGATTATGAGCATGTTTAGATATTTAATTATGAATTATCATGGGCCAATTTGAGATTTGTAGTTAGGTTGAAAAATCTAAGAATATAGTTTTAGGAACGTCACCTTGACTTTATTCCGAAACACTTAATCAAAGCTTCAAATTAGTGACTTAGTCATAGCATTAGTTTGATTGGCATTTATTTCCTTGCTCATAATTTGATTTTTATTTGATTTACCCCGACCATAGGCACTTAATTAGTTAATCAACAAAGAGATTTACCATGACCGTAGGCAGTCTCGTAATTAAAAGGAAAGCCAGTAAAATTGTTTATTAGAATGTTCATGTTATTTCACCATTACTTTTCGATGCAAGCATGGTCAACCAAGCTAAACGTCCATACATCCTCCATTGATTTTTAATCTACCTGAATTGATTGTTAATTTGCGATATTGATTTTGTTTAATTGTTCGTACCATTGTTCTCGTCACAAAACAAACACTTTTTACAGTTTTACTAGATTTAGGACTGTAGTTACTTAGTGCTCGAAGAGCACTAACATTTCGTGATTTATTGTGCTTAATTGTTTAAATATAGATTTTTTATATCTTGTTTATTTGATTATTTTCATAAATCTATCAATTTAGAATCACGGGTATGTTTTAGTGTGTTTCAATGTTTTTAGCGTCAAATGAGTTGAATAATGCAAACACGCAAAGACAAAACACTTACGGCGCTCGGATCACAATTTAAGGGTAACACGAGTCAAATTATGTAAGCCGTACATGACAAGCCAGCACTAATATTTCGTGATTAATTGTGCTTAATTGATTGATATATAGATTTATTATGATTATTATTTCGATTATTTTCATAAATCTATCCATTCGGAGTCACGGGTATATTTTAGTGCATTTCAGGTGTTTTTAGCGTCAAATGAGTCAAATGATGAAAACACGCAAAGACGGGACACCTACGGCGCTCGGATCACGAGTTACGGGCTAAACAAGACAAATATGTAAGCCTTACATAAAATGCCATCACATATGTAAGGGGGGACATGAAAAGAAGGAAGACATTGCGCGCCGCGGCGAGGGAAATACATGCCGCGGCGAGAGGCTCTCGGGTTGAATCCTGGAAAACATAGAAACATTGCGCTCCGCGGCGGGATAATTGCATGCCGCGGCGGGGAGCTCTCGGGTTTTTGCATATTTTTCAGAATTTGTGTTGCGCTGCGGCGGGGAAAATGCATGCCGCGGCGCGCCTATTCCTATGGCACATAGGATTCGTGTAAACCCTTACATCTATAAATACCCCCTTAGAGTCCCCCTTACAAAAAAACTCGACCAATTCGTACACAACTCTTATTCTTCTCAATTTTGCGACCCAAACACTACATTCAATCAGTTTTGAGAGCGTTGCCACACTCTAACGAAGCGAGAGACAATATTCTAAGGATTCAGGGAAGCCAACGACGATCGAAGATAAAGCTTACGGAGAAGAACATCATCCAATCCATAAGCGGTATTTAGATCTAGGATTTTCTTGTTGTTATAGAATTAATTTCTCTTCTCTATTTGTTAAAGTGTATGATCATATTTTATTTGTCTATGAATAATAATATGAACATGAGCGGCTAGTCTAATTATGGATGTTTAGTTTGTGTTGCCATGTTTGCTAGAATTGTGTATGGTGTATTTTATTGATTTATGAATAAATTACTTTTTGATTAAGAGCATGTTTAGATATTTGATTATGAATAATCATGGGCCCATTTGATGTTCGTAGTTAGGTTGAAAAATCTGAGAATTTAGTTATAGGAACGTCACCTTAACTTTATTCCGAAACACTTAATCAAAGCTTCAAGTTAGTGACTTAGTCATAGCATTAATTTGATTGGCATGTTTTCCTTGCGCATAATTTGATTGCTATTTAATTTACCCCCGCCAAAGGCAGTTAATTAGTTAATCAACAAAGAGACCTACCCCCGCCAAAAGGAGTTTCGTAATTAAAAGGAAAGTCGGTAGTTTTGTTTATATAAGACGTTCATGTTATCTCACCATACCTTTTCGATGCAAGCATGGTCAACCAAGCTAAATGTCCATACATCCTCTATTGATATTTGATTTAATTGAATTGATTGTTTGATTGCGATTTTGTTTTCGTTTGATTGTCGTATGATTGTTCTAGTTACCAAAAACAAACAACCTTTTTACAGTTTTATTAGCATTAGGATTCACTTAGAGTTTTAGTTTCACTAGAACTCTATTTAATTAGTGTTTTGTTTTCATTAGAACTCTATTTAGATTAAAAGTTAGTTATTTAAAACCACTGCAATTCCTTGAGAGACCGACCTTGGAAGTTGCTTGTCACTTTACTACGAGTGATTCGTACACTTGCGAGTACACATTTTAACACATCACTATTCCTGATACAATCAGGATTCTATGTAACCCTTACATGTATAAATACCCCCTTTAGAGTCCCCTTTTGATACAACTTTTTTACACTTCAATTTTGAGAACCAACAAGAGATTCAATCAGTTTTTAGGAGCTTTTTCACACTCAAGGAAGCAAGGGAATTAATTCTAAGGATCCAAAAGACCATTGACGATCGACGATCAAGCTTTTGGAGAAGAATGCCATCCAATCCAATAACGGTATTTAGATCTAGGGTTTCTTCTTGTTATATAATTTTCTTTTCTTCTTCTTACTTCTTTGAGTGTATGTTCAGATTATATTTGTCTATGAATTTTAATATGAACATGAGTGACTAATTTTATTATGGATGTTTAGTTTGTGTTGTCATGTTTGCTAGAACTGTTGTGGTGAATGTTTTTATTGTTTTGAGATAAATAAATTTACCTTTTGATTAAGAGCATGTTTAGATATTTAATTGTGAAATTTCATGGGCCAATTTGAGATTCATAGTTAGGTTGAAAAATTTGAGAATTTAGTTTTAGGAACGTTACCTTGACAATATTTTGAAACACTTAATCAAAGCTTCAAATTAATGACCTAGTCATGGCATTGGTTTGAATGGCTTATTTGCCTTGCGCATAATTTGGTTGCTGATTGATATACCCAATCGTAGGATATTGTTTAGTTAATCAACAAAGAAAATTACCCCATTGTAGGAATTTTCGTAATTAAAAGGAAAGCCGGTAAAAATTGTTTATTAGAACGTTCATGTTAATTCACCATAAGTTTTTGATGCAAGCATGGCTGATGAACATATTTTTGACCTATATTTTGTTATGTTTTTAAGCATTCATTTTATCTTTTATTTTATTATTTTCGTGTTTTGGAAGGTATTTTTTGTGTTTTGTAGGTTTGGGAAGAAATGTGGAAAAAGAGAGCAAAAGTGAAGCAAAGTGCTTAAAAATGTAAGCCTTACATTGGATGTCATTTATTATGTAAGGGGGACAAACAAAGGCTTAGCAACGTAAGCCTTACATCGAGAATCAACATACTATGTAAGGGCATTTACAGCGCAAGAAAACAAGGCGCGCCGCGGCGGGAAAAACCTATGCCGCGGCGAGAGGCTCTCGGGTTGATCCTGGAAAATCATGAAAACATGGCGCGCCGCGGCATGATTATTGTGCGCCGCGGCGGGGATGTTTCTGTTTTGAACCAACGAGCCAAAATTCAACATGCGCCGCGGTGGGAAAAACCTGTGCCGCGGCGGGAGGTGCCAAAATTGCCCAGAAATCCTAGAACGCGTATTCCACTTCTTTCCCCCTATAAATACAACATTATACCTCTCCCAAACACAAGTTTTCACACCCATTTTCTTCCCCACCTTAGCTGCTACTGCAGCAAGGGTTTTCCACCCAAAATCAAGAGGAGACCCTCCATTGTTGAAGCTACTCCAAGGATTTGAGAAAGAGGATCAATCAAGTTCAAGGATTTGGAGCTAGAAGATTCATTGGGGTATTTTTAGTGTAATATCTTTTTCTTCTCTGATTTTGTGGTTTGCCTCCATGACTAAATTGATTGACACCAATTTAGCTATGGTTGGCTAATATTTGTATTTGGGATGTTAGTATTGCTTCTAATAATTGGAATAACAATTCTGTAATTTAATTATATATGATTGGATTTATTTCTTGTTCATGTTCTTATTATTTACTGATTGTGAATTAATGGTGGACCAAACCTTAGTTTGTAATTAGAAAGAATATTTTAGAATTAGGCATTAGAAACGCCATCTTTGCTTAATTGTGCATTATGAACAAGAGCCTAAATTGATTGCATTGATTTGTGTTAGTTTAGGTGGTTAGAATTATTTCCTTGAGCTAATTCCGATTGATTAGTTAATGATCCGGACCAAAGACGTTAATTAGTTGATCGTAGTGAAAATTGCCATTGATTTGGGATTTTCTAGGTTTAGCAGAAAAATCATTAAATCCAACTTTTAATTGAATGCTTAATTTGTCTTTGCCATGAATGGATAGCGAACTAATAATCCCAATTACATCCATCATCCTCCCCTTGGTTGTGATCACTTTTATTTTCATTTTATTTTAGTTTTCAATTTAATTCCGAATTTACGATCTGTTCTTCAATTGACAACTGTTAGAATGTTTAGGATTGTTTGTTCGACTAAATAAGAAAATAGATAACGTTTTAAAACCACAGCAATTCCTTTGAGAGACGATCTTGGGAGTATACTTGTCGCTTACTATAAGTGACTCGTGCACTTGCGAGCTTATATAAAATACAAAATTTGACTATCAAGTTTTTGTGCATCAATGGCCAACCAAACTAAACGTCCATACATCCTCCATTGATATTTGAAACCTTCTTTTTGATTTAATTCAGAATTTGCATGATTGTTTGTTCAACAACATTGATCTTGCTACGATTCCATTTTGTTTACAATTTTATTAGATTTAGGATTCTAGTTATTTGGAGTTTTAGTACTACTAGGATTCTATTTAATTAGTGTTTTAGTTGCTTTAGGACTCTAATTAGTTTAAGAAAAAGGTTGTTTAGAACCATTGCAATTCCTTGAGAGATCGACCCCAGAGGTTTGCTTATCACTTTCTATAAGTGATTCGTATATTTGTGAGTACTATAATTTGCACATCAGTAAGCCTGTCGCCTTTTTACAAATGGGATTGGACATCGTTCGTCGTTTGCCACAAGTAGTTGGGCAAAAAAAATTTCTCTTGGTTGCATTAATTATTTCACTAAATGGATTGAGGCGGGGGATTTAAGTCGAATTCGAGAAATTGAAATCATTAATTTCCTTTGAAAATCTATAATTTTTCGGTTCAGTCTTCCTAGAGAGCTGGTAACCGATAATGAAAGGCAGTTTGTCGGGCAAAAGGTAAAAGCCTTCTTCTTGAAGTATGGAATAAAGCTTAACCACTCATCTCTATATTATCCACAAGAAAATGGTCAGGCTGAGGTGCTCACTCTTTTAAAGAAAAAGCTCGCATTAGCAAAAGGGAAATGGGTGGAAGAATTACCCGGTGTACTATGTTCAATTTGAACTAGTCCCCAGGAGGCAACAAATGAATCATTATTTACCTTGGTGTATGGTACTGAAGCAGTGATACCCACAGAAGTTATCCTTCCTACATCTCGATCCAGTATTAATGAAACCTAAAACAATTCGGAACAAACACTAGATTTGATTATATTTGAGGAATATCAAGATAAGGCCATTATGTTAATAGAAGATAACAAGTGAAAAGCAGCCGCCTTTTATGATAAAGCAATTCGCTTCAAATCATTTGCAGTTAAAGACTGGGTTTTGTGAAGAGTTCTTCCCAGTTGCAAGGAATGGAAGGTCAACAAGTTAGGAGCAAATTGGGAAGGCCCGTATGAAATTGAAGACATCACTCTTGGTGGTGCTTTTGTTCTTGAACATACAACAGGCGAGGTGGCATCTCAAACATAGAATGCAAAACATATGAAGAAATATCATTTCTAACTAATTTTATTGTAATTTAAATTGCGTTTTGTTGAAGACATCTTGTAATGTAAATTATGTTTTTGACAAAGCAATTATGTAAATTTTTTAACATCCATGTAACCCATGTTCGTACTTTTATATGAAAAAAAATCTCACCATTTTCTCTACAGAATGAGTTACGACTAGGCTGTGCTAGTTGATCGCTTGTGCTAAATGGCAGCCAAGCAGAGTGCTCGGGCCCACTCTTCGTGACTTGAGAGGTTGGCATTTCCTAGCTCCAACCTGATGAGGATTATGACTAGGCTGTGTGAGTTGATTGCCTATGATAAATGACAGCCAGATAGAGTGCTCAGGCCCACCCTTCTGCCTTGAGAGGCTGGCGTTGCCTAGCTCCAAGCTGATGAGGAGTTACAACTAGGCTGCTAGAGTTGATCGCCTGTGCTAAATGGTAGCCAGGCAGAGTGCTCGGGCCCACCTTTCGTGCCTTGAGAGGCTGACATTTTCCAACTCCAGGCCAATAAGGAGTTACAACTAGGCCGCACGAGTTGATTGCCTGTGCTAAACGGAAGTCAGACAGAGCGCTTGGGCCGTGCACTTTAATCACCTGTGCTAAATATGGGAGGTCGTGCTAATTGATCACTTGTGTTGACCATAAATGTTCACATTTCTTTTATTTCAACAGCATGAATAGAGGGGTCAATACCCTACAAATTATTTACACACGTTTTCTAGCAGCATGCATGAACATAGGGGCCAAACCCTTATATACCAGTTTTACATGTTGTTTAATCATTTTAATGACCGTGCCAAATTTCTATCTGATGGTTTCTGTCGGACTAACGGATACAATTTAGCTTGCACAACATTAAGAAGTCTAGTATGGGTTGATGCACGGCTTTGCTTGTTATCACCCCATCTTTTAATATTTTTTGAAGTTCCAAGGTCGATTGCATAATGTCGAGGAACACGTCCTCCCCCCGCTTTAAGTATACATCCGCCCATAATGACTCCTCTTTAATAATGTCGGGCATCTTCTTTGAAGCTATCTCATGCTGCGCCATACTAGCCAAGTCATTCTCGAGCAGCCGTATATTCTCGCATGTTAGTCGACAAACTTCTTCGTTTAATGTCGAGTTTTCCTTTTTAAAATCCCAGACCCTTATTCTCAAAACTCGATTAGTAGACATTAGTCTTAATCGTTCATTCACATTCACATTACATATGCAACCACTCGTCCCTCGCCTTCCTTTTATATTCCACATTTGCAAATTATTTTCTTACATGTGTACCACTCTAGGTGCTAAGTAACAAAATACATAGATGCTAAAATACTTAAACAAAATGACACATCATAATATAATCATTTCCAAATGTTTTCATTTAAATTCTCCAAATACAATATTTTATCGTTCTATTCGTACAACCTTTCTCAATAAAAAAATCATTAAATATAATGTTCCTACATGCTCGATATATATTTACATTTGACCAGGATCCTGTTCCACCTCATCCTCCCCCCAACCTCTTCTGTTTCATCTTCCATGACGGTTTGGCCTAAATTCGCTGTGGCTGGCATGATTTCAAGAATACTGTTGTATTCTTCTAGCTTGCCTTTCTCCACGACCTTCTCCTTGAGTGCCTTCATGGCTTTATTATAACCCTGATAAGTGCTTGAAAAGCACCAACATTTCGTGATTTATTCTGCTTAAATTGCTAAAAGTAGATTTGTTATATCTCGTTTATATGATTATTTTCATAAATCTATCAATTCGGAATCACGGGAATGTTTTAGTGTATTTTAGGTGTTTTTAGCGTCAAATGAGTTGAATAATGCAAACACGCAAAAACAGAACACTTACAGCGCTCGGATCACAATTTAGGGGCAACACGAGTCAAATTATGTAGGCCGTACATAACGAGCCAACACATATGTAAGGGGTACATGTGAAAAATCTGAAGGTAACACCCGCGGCGGGCACCACTCGGGTTTTGACCATTGTTCCATTTTTATTGTTGTGCCGTGGCGGGAAAATTTGTATGCTGTAGCGCGCCTATTCCTAAATCAATCAGGAATTATGTAACCCTTACACCTATAAATACCCCCTCAAGAGTCCCATTTACATACATTTCAATTTTGCGAGCCAACAAGAAACTCAATCAGTTTTTAGGAGTTTTTCCACACTCAAAGAAGCAAGGGAATTAATTCTAAGGATCCAAGAAGCCATTGAAGATCGAAGATCAAGTCTTTGGAGAAGAATGTCATCCCATCTAATTATGGTATTTAGATCTAGGGTTTCTTTTTGTTATAGAATTTCTTTTTATTCTTCTTACTTCTTTGAGTGTATGTTCAAATTGAATTTGTCTATGAATTTTAATATGAACATGAGTGGCAAATTTTATTATGGATGTTTAGTTTGTGTTGCCATGTTTGTTAGAACTGTTGTGGTGAATATTTTATTGCTTTGAAATAAATTAAATTACCTTTTGATTAAGATCATGTTTAGATATTTAATTGTGGATTTTTATGGGCCAATTTCATATTCATAGTTAGGTTGAAAATATTAGAGTTTGGTTTTAGGAACATCACCTTACCTTTACTTTGAAAAACTTAATCAAAACTTCAAATTAATGACCTAGTCATGGCATTAGTTTGATTGACATTTTTTCCTTCTGCATAATTTGGTTGCTATTTGATATACCCGATCGTAGGATATTGTTTAGTTAATCAACAAAGAGAATTATCCAATTGTAGGAATTTTTGTAATTAAAAGAAAAGCCGGTAATAATTGTTTATTAGAACGTTCATGTTAATTCACCATAACTTTTCGATGCAAGCATGACCAACCAAACTAAACGTCCATTCATCCTCCATTGATATTTGAAATCTTTTTGAGTTAATTCAGAATTTGTATGATTGTTTGTTCTATACCATTGATCTTGTTTACAAATCCACTTTGTTTACAATTTTATTAGGTTTAAGATTCTAATTATTTAGAGTTTTAGTACTACTAGGATTCTATTTAATTAGTGTTTTAGTTGCTTTAGGACTCTAATTAGATTAAGGAAAAGGTTGTTTAGAACCATTGTAATTCCTTGAGAGATTGACTACGGAGGTTTGCTTATCACTTTCTACGAGTGATTCGTACACTTGCGAGTACTATAATTTGCACATCAAGTTTTTGGCCCTGTTCTCGGGGAGTTGGCGTTTTAAATAATTTTCTTTTTAACTTTTTAGAGTTTCTAAATTAGATTTATTTGTTTATTTACTTTACTTTTATTTTATTTTTATCTTTTATTAAAAAAACACAAGAAAATCAAAAAATAAAAAAATAGTGCTTTTATTACAATTTCTCTGTTGCCTTGATCTTTGTTTGCTTTTTATTTGTGCATGCAGGGTAGGAGGTCACTTAACAAGAAACTCACTCCCTTCATTGACAACATTCAGAGGCTCAAACACCTATCAAGGAATTTGGATAATCAAATTTAAGAAGAAGAAGACCAACAACAATTGCAAGTAGTAATGGGTGACATCGTGGGTAGACAAATGATAAATAAAGAGTTTGCAAGACCTATCATTGGGACCGCCACATCGTACATTCAACTTATAGAGGCAGCTAGGAATTATGAATTGAAAAATATTCATTATTCCATGCTTTCCTCCTTTTACGGTATTCCTAATGAGGATCCTTTAAATTTTATGCATGAATTATATGCAACTGTGCAAACCTTTCCACTATAGGGACTTAGCGAAGATCAACTAAGGATGAAGTGTTTTCCTTACACTCTCAAAGATAGAGCTAAGTCTTGGCTCATAACATTGACACCTAGTTCTTTGGCTACTTGGGATGCTATATATAACAAATTTATGGGTAAATTCTATTCCCATCAAAAAACGTCTAACCTAAGAACCAAAATTGCTACTAAACATATAGAAAGAGAACCCTTTCAAGAGGCTTGGGAGAGGTTCAAATTGCTCTTGATACAGTGTCCACATCACCACTTCCCGTTGTAGTTACAAAAATAATTTTTCTACGACGGATTGACACCACAGTGTTGTCAATTCACAGTTGACAACGCTGCAGGAGGAGCTATGGGTGAGAAAGGCATAATAGGTTATGCTCATCTTGTTACACAACTTTCTGAAGAAAAAAAATGATAAAGGCAAAATCTACAGTGATATATGTTGTAAAGATAATTTTAGGTGAGCAAAATCCCTTAAGAAAATATTGGATAATTGAAGTAAATGGGTGAATCATACTTGAATTGACTTTGGTACTTAATAGAAATATATTGTGTGTAACACTTGAGAAAGTCTCTGTTTTTGTAATTTTCCATCCCATTCTTTCATAACCCAATACCTTGACCTTACATTACAACCTTGTTAAATACCTTTTGATCCTAAGCAAACTGACCACCCTATATTTGTGGAGAATGAATTGAAAAATAGGCATATGAAGTTTGTGATTATATGCACTCTCATTCATATATATTGCATCTATATAATCTTGAATTAATGACACTGTTTTATGAATGCCATGCACAAAAATGTCCAATACAACAATTAAGGTTAATGGATTAAATGGATGTTTGAGGGTTGATCACATAGGAATATAAATGTCTAAATCATTCTTGACTATGAGTGATGCTTAAACTATCTATTTGTTGGGATTAAAGAGTAATTTCAAAGACAAATGGGTGAATGTGTTCTTGAGTTAACAAAGTCCAGTTTAGTCTTTTCTTTTCTTTGAGTTTTTTCTTGTTATTTCTTTAATTTAATTGGATATTTGTGGGTATCACTTTGCTCATATCATACTCTAATTAAACTCATTAAGCAACTAATATTAAGTACATGCCTATGGATGAATGAAAATGTTTTTGACAACAAAAGATTATTTCTTCTAGATTACAATAGCTATTTAACTACTTTTAAGATTTTGAGGTTTTTTTTTCTGTTTATTTATATGTATACCCTTTTTGTTCACTTATTCATTTTTTTTATAAACCCCCAACCATTTATGTAGAACTTTTTTTTTTACTAAGTGAGTATTATAACATTTTTGTTTAAAGGAACCCCATGTATAACATTATGCACTAGAAGTCACGCATGAAGATAATTAAACATTCATTTCTAATTTCTACTCAAGTCATTCAATTAGAGTTATGAAATAAATGACATGAACTTCATTTTAGGTCACGTTTCGTTGGTTGTAATGAAAAAGGGAATGTAATTGATTCTGCACATTACAATGTTTGGTTGTATTAAATACATGTAATGTAATGTAATCAATTACATAAAGAGAAGGAAAAGTCATTACACAACCCAATATAAGGAAAAGTAATTACATTATGCCTCTGCCTCTCCCTCTCGTGTCCGTGCCCCACTATCGTCCGTCACGTTCAGCCGTCCATGCGCATCTGCCTTCCATTGCATTCAGCCTTCTGTTCACCTCTGCCATCCATCGCGTTCAGTCGTTCGTGCGCCTCTGCTGTCCATCGCATTCAGTCGTCCAAAAACTTGATGTGTTAAAATGTGTACTCGCAAGTGTACGAATCACTCGTAGTAAAGTGATAAGCAACTTCCAAGGTCGGTCTCTCAAGGAATTGCAGTGGTCTTAAATAACTAACTTTTTAATCTAAATAGAGTTCTAATGAAAATAAAAGACTAATTAAATAGAGTTCTAGTAAAACTAAAACTCTAAGTAACTAGAATCCTAAAGCTAGTAAAACTGTAAAAAGGTGTTTGATTTGTAACGGGAACAAAGTACGAGCAATTAAACTAAAACAAGATCGCAATCAAACAATCAATCAAATCAAATATCAATAGAGGATGTATGGACGTTTAGCTTGGTTAACCATGTTTGCATCGAAAAGGTATGGTGAGATACATGAACGTCCTATATAAACAAAACTACCGGCTTTCCTTTTAATTACGAAACTCCTTTTGGCGGGGGTAGGTCTCTTTGTTGATTAACTAATTAACTGCCTTTGGCGGGGGTAAATTAAATAGCAATCAAATTATGCGCAAGGAAAACATGCCAATCAAATTAATGCTATGACTAAGTCACTAACTTGAATCTTTGATTAAGTGTTTCGGAATAGAGTTAAGGTGACGTTCCTCTAACTAAATTCTTAGGTTTTTCAATCTAACTACGAACATCAAATGGGCCCATGATTATTCAGAATCAAACATTTAAACATGCTCTTAATCAAAAAGTATTTTATTCATAAGTCAAAAAGATACACCATACACAATTCTAGCAAACATGGCAACACAAACTAAACATCCATAATTAAATTAGCCAGACATGTTCATATTATTATTCATAGACAAATAAAATATGATCATACACTTTAACAAATAAAGAAGATGAATTAATTCTATAACAACAAGGAAAACCTAAATCTAAATACCGCTTATGGATCGGTTGACGTACTCCTCCGTAAGCTTTATCTTCGATCGTCGTTAGCTTCCTTGAATCCTTAGAATATTGTCTCTCGCTTCGTTATAGTGTGGCAACGCTCTCAAAACTGATTGAATGTCGTGTTTGGGTCGCAAAATTGAGAAGAGGAAGAGTTGTGTATGAATTGGTCAAGTTATTTCGAGTTGTATGTAAGGGGGACTCTAAGGGGGTATTTATAGATGTAAGGGTTTACACGAATCCTATGTGCCATAGGAATAGGCGCGCCGCGGCATGCATTTTCCCCGCCGCGGCGCAACACAAATTCTGAAAAATATGCAAAAACCCGAGAGCTCCCCGCCGCGGCATGCAATTCCCTCGCCGCGGCGCGCAATGCTTCTATGTTTTCAGGATCAAAACCGAGAGCCTCACGCCGCGGCATGCAATTCTCTCGCCGCGGCGCGCAATGCTTTCCTTCTTTTCACGCCCCCCCTTACATATGTGATGGCACTATATGTAAGGCTTACATATTCGTCTTGATTAGTCCGTAACTCGTGATCCGAGCGCCGTAGGTGTTCCGTCTTCGCGTGTTTTCATCATTTGAATCATTTGACGCTAAAAACACCTGAAATGCACTAAAATATACCCGTGACTCCGAATGGATAGATTTATGAAAATAATCGAAATAATAGTCATAATAAATCTATATATCAATCAATCAAGCATAATTAATCACGAAATATTAGTGCTTTTCGAGCACTCATCATCCGTGCACCTTTGCCTCTACCTCTCGCGTTCTGCACATTACTAAGGTCACTTTTTTTTAGTGCATTTTTTTTGCTGAAATTGTTGTGATTAATTTCTGTGATTAAATTTTATTAGTTGTTGTTATGAATTGCTGAAATTGTATATGCTGATTTTTTTTTATTATGATTAAATTTTTTTCCTAAATTACTGAATTTAAAATAATTATATAATTTTAAAGAATATATTTTATTTGATCTAGGAAATAATAGTAAAATGAAATTATTTAAACTTCATTGAACATGGGTGTATTAATGTAATATTATTGTGTTTTTCATTTCATTACAGTGGTAAAACCAAACACTGTAATATTGATTCCTTTTTTTATTGCAGTGGCTAAACGAAACACTGTAATAGTAATACTGTTTCCTTTACATTACATTCTATTATGATTACGATTACAATTACAATTACATTTAGTGAATCAAACGTGACCTTATTGTTAAAATTCTAACATTTAATGCAAAACTTATAGAGATCATCTAACAATTTATAATTATAAGGAATGTGTTTATAAGAGTAAAAATTAATCTCTCAAAATGAAACTTTAAAGGCTCAAATATCTTATAATGTAGTATCCACTATTTGATTATGGGACATTAAATATTGATTTATCTCAGTTTCAATATCAAGGGCATGATTTATGAATTATGACTATGAACCAATTCTTAAACTTTTAGAATGTTAAAAAAAATTAAACATAACATGCATAATATACTCAATTATTCACCATAAATTAATCGAAAGCATAATAGTTTTGTATCAAAAAAAATTTAGTTGACTCCTATTCACACCCCAAAACCTAAACTAAACATTGTCCTCAATATTTCTAATGAAGTATATGTTCAGAAAAGCACTCAAAGGTAGTAAATAGAGAAATCATACTAATGCAACTAAAAATAATAAAGAAAATAAAAGAAAATATACTATCTAAAATGATGGGTTAACTCTCACCAAACGCCTTCTTTAACGTCTTAGCAAGATGGAGCTAGTTCTTGTCAAGGGGATTTGGCTCCTCCCTTTGTCTTGTCCTTTCTTAAGACAAAGCTCAATATTACCTGAAAATGATTTAACACAAGTATTACATGCATAAAATTTAGATATAGAATAAAAGAATTCACGAGTTTGGTTTTTATTATGGGAACATGTAATGCGTTCTTTGTAGGCATCATCCTAACTTGGGTTTGTAAGTATCTCCTTCTCCCTCCTTTTAATGATTAAGACATTAGTTTTAGTACTTACACTTTCCTGCAAATGAGTGTCACAAAAAAGTGAGTCAATAGAATTAATATAAGCCCATTTATTTACAATAGTAATAGTGATGCACAATGACTTGATAGTCAAATTTTGTATTTATAAAAAAGCTCGCAAGTGCATGAATCACTTGTAATGAGTGATAAGTATACTCTCAAGATCGTCTCTCAAGGAATTGCGGTGGTTTTAAAATGTTATTTATTTTCTTATTCAGTCGAAACAACAATCCTAAACATTCTAATAATTGTCGGTTGCAGAAAAGATTGTAATATAAATTAATTCAATTACTAAAATAAAGTGCAAATAAAAGAAATCACAACCAAGGGAAGAATTATGGATGTATATGGGAATCTTAGTTCGCTATCCATTCATGGAAGAAACAAATTAAGCAATTCAATTAAAAGTTAGATTTAATGATTTTTTCGCTAAACCTATAAAATTTCAAATCAATTTCAATTTTCACTACAATCAATTAATTAACTTCTTTGATCTGGACCGTTAATTAATTAATTAGAATTAGCTCAAGGAAATATTATAATCATCTAATCTAACACAAATCCATGCAATCAAATTAGGCTCTTATTCATAATGCACACTTAAGCAACGATGGCATTTCTAGTGCCTAAATTCTAATATATTCTCTCCAACTACAAATCAAGATTTGGCCCATCATTAATTTATAATAAAAAATATTAAGAACATGAACAAGAAATAAATCCAAAACTCAAATATCATTAAATTATAAAATTATTCTTTCAATCATTGGAACCAATACTAATATTCCAAATACATAAATTAACCAACCATAACTAAATTGGTGTCAATCAATTTAGTCATGAGAGGCAAACACAAAATCAAAGAGAAGA
Organism: Elaeagnus macrophylla; assembly: GCA_029378325.1. Classification (NCBI taxonomy): domain Eukaryota; kingdom Viridiplantae; phylum Streptophyta; class Magnoliopsida; order Rosales; family Elaeagnaceae; genus Elaeagnus; species Elaeagnus macrophylla. Next base: position 1,576,051 of record CM055650.1, on the reverse strand, counting down.
AAAAGATATTATAATAAAAATACCCCAAATGATCTCCTAGCTCCAATTCCTTAAAGTTGGTTGATCCCCTTTCTCAATTCCTTGGAGTAGCTTCACAAATGGAGAGCCTTCTCTTGATTTTGGGTGAATTTTTTGGTGGAAACCCGTGCTGCCATAGAAGCTAAGGGTGGAGGAAAATTGGTTGTAAAAACTTGTGTTTGGGAGAAGTATTGTGTGGTATTTATAGGAGGAGTGAAGAGGCACATGCGTGTTAGGATTTCAGGGCCTTTTTGGTACGCGGGCCACAGCACACAAAATTACCTGCTTCGACACACGGTTGAAAATAGGAGGCAGGCTAGCACACATTTTCTTCTGCCGTGGCACGTGTTGAATTTTGGCTCTAGAATAGAAAGTTGAGAGTTAGTTTCTGCGGCACACAAATGTTTTCACCGCGGCCCGCCTTGTTGTGCTCACCTTTTATGTAACCCTTACATAATTGCTGATTCCCAATGTAAGGCTTACATCGTTTAGCTCTTGTTACTCCATTTTCACTCATTTTGAGTCATTTTAATCCAATACTCTTCTTAGTGCCCAACAACCTACAACACATAAATACCTTCCAAAACACGAAAATAATAAAATAAAACGTAAAAAGAATGCTTAAAAATATAACAAAATATAGATCAAAATAGTGTTCAACAAATAAGAGGAGTAGGTAAGGGTTAAAACACTATAAACTTTACACTCTCTTCTAAGACTATTATTATCAGCCTCCCTTTAACTTTGATCGTTTTCTTGGTTATGTCCATGAATCGCCTACCAAGAAGAAGTGTGTGCTCTTTTCCCTTAAATAAGGTATCCTCCATTTCTAACACCACAAAATCTACTTGAAAAATTAGCTTGTCCACATACACTAACAAATCCTTAAATATTTCCTTTGGATATTTAATTGAATCATCAGCAAGCTAAAGGGACATAGTTGTTGTTTTAAGTTCCCCAAACCTAGTTGCAAGTACACTAAATATGTATGAGGTTTATGCTTGTTTCCAAGTCTAAAATAGCTTTGACTACCTTTTGGTCTCCCAAAGCAATATCAATATTGAAGCTTCCTGGATCTTTTAACTTAGGAGGTAGGTCATGTTGGAGCACTAAACCATCAAATTTTGATTATATCTCCTCTTTTCGGTGATAAGGTCCTTGAAGAATTTTGCATAAGCTATAATATTTCTAATAACATCTAAGAGAGGTAGATTGATGTTAAAAGTGTGAGAAAATTGTTCATCCTGCTTTTTCTCTTTTAACTGATGTGGGAATAGAATAGGAGGTCTGTAAGGCAATAGTGCCCTACGTAACTGAGGAGTGTTACATAACTCTTCAATTTTCCCCTTGTAGGCTCATTATGTTTGTCACTTGTCTCTCCACCTTCTTTGCTAACACTCTGAGGGACAATAATGACATTCACTTGTTCATGCATTTTTTTCTTTCTCCATCTATTTTAATTGGTTAGCTAATAGCCCTACTTGAATATTCACCCTTTTTATTGATGCCTCTAGAGAATCCAACCTTCAATTAGTTATTTTCTAGTTGTCCTTACTTACTTGAATGAAAGCATTCAAGTTATCCTCTAAGGTTGGCCTGTTAGGTTGATTCGGTGGGAAGGGTTACTTTAAATCATGGTGTTGCATCTAGTTTTGGGAAAATGTTTGGTTATTGTTTGTCTTCCAAGAAAAATTTGGGTGATTTTTGTATCTAGGGTTGTAAGTATTAGAGTATGGGTCATTCCTAGGTCTAGGTTGGTACCCTTGCATTAGTTTAGCTTCCTCATTAGTACCTAGATAGGAGTCACTTGCAAAAGAGAAAACATTAGCACCATGGCCATATGCACCAAACACTCCACATACCTCTTGATTTCTCACTTGATTCAGATTCTTGGTAATGAGTAATTGCACTTGCTTGGTCAATTCGGCAAGTTGCATGGTTATCTCATTGTTGGAGCCTAGTTCATTGACTCCAACTCTCCTTCCTCTAGCATTCTTTTGTTTGGAGTTGGATCCCAACATCTCGTATAGCGTATATGTCTCCTATGCAAATTTCTCACCCATAGCTCCACTTGCAGCATTGTCAACTGTATACTCACACTGTTATGTCAATCTATTGTAAGAGAACTAGTTCTACAGCTGTAGTGGAAGTGGTTATGTTGACACTGCATTAAGTGGAGCTTAAACCTATTCCAAGCTTCATGAAAGGGCTTTCCATCCATTTGTGAGAATGTAGCAATCTGAGCTTTCGGCAAAAATAGCATGGATTCTAAATGGAAATTAGTATTTCCATAACTAGCAAAATCAGTAACAAAACTGTGCGTTTTTGTTACCTATAATTTATGTAGATTACATTAATACCCTTTAGGTCTAACAAACAACTACAAACAAACTAGAAAACAGATCTGACGTGCTATTGTGCTTTCACCATCGCCCTTTTTTACGTGATATACAGAATCAACAGAATCAGCATATAAAAAGATTGATTCTCACACAATACTGTCTCGTAACAAAAGATTGATTTTGCAAACAGGAAGAAAATCAGATTCTACAATTCTTGCAGGAATTATGATCCAAAATCTGGAAGAGACATCTTCAACTAGTAAGATTCATCGACTTCCTATTCATTAATCTTGTTACAGGAATTACTTTTGCATACGTAATAAGTAATTCTGATTGTAGGAATTACTTGTTACGTATGCAAAAATTGAATGTATACATTTGTTTATGTAATCCATTCAATAATCTTATTCTACCAATACCTTCCTGTGTTAATCTGCTTCACTAATCGTGTATCAGAAATCTTACTACAAACTGGTATAAACGGGTTTACATACTATGTAACACATTTTACACACTATGTAAACTCTGTTTACATAGTATGTAAACTAATTAAATAGTATGTAAACAAATTACGTTGTATAGTATGTAACTCGTTACATAGTATGTAAACCAGTTTACATACTATGTAAACATATGCAACAGTTTTAGATAGTGTAACATAGTTTTAGATAGTATGTACAATGTGCAACACAGTATGTAAACCATTACCTATTGTATGTAAACTCGTTACATAATATGTAAACTTGTTACACAGTATGTAAACTAATGTACATAGTATGTAAACTGGTAAACTCGTTACAAGTAGAAGCTGTAGACTGGTAAACTCTTTACAAGTAGAAGCTGTAGATAGTTACATAATATGTAAACTCGTTACATAGTATGTAAACTTGTTTACATAATATATACCTTAGTTTACATAGTATGTAAACTCTGTTACATACTAGGTAAACCATTACCTATTATATGTAAACTGATTTACATAGTATGTAAACTAATGTACATAATCTTGTAACTCTTGTTACATACCTGTTACTCTTATATGCAAACTGGTATAACTGTTAAATATATTATTACATACCTCTTTGCACTTCTGTTTGCAAATAGGTATGTAAACTAATTACATACCAGTTTGCATACTATGTAATTTTGTTACATAGTATGTAACCTTTTTACATACCTGTTTTGTACTTATCATTGTAATATATAACAGGTGACCTAAAGTTTGGAACACTACTTATCCATAGTGGGAAACGAATATTTGAAAATGGAGAGGATACCTATGTAAATGGCATTCCAAAGGGAATATGTATAAGAAAAGATGTGACCATGCTGCAATTGAAAGAAGAAATATGTTCTGCTTTACACTATGAAGGAGATGTCAACATCAAAATGAAGTGTAAGGGTATTCATATAGCTTTAACCATTGTGGATGATAGGGATGTGGAATACTTCCTGAAAGTTAATGTAGGCCAACAATTTGAAGAATATAACAAATTGTATGTAGTACATACAAAAAAGCAACCATCCCAATTTTTGATAAGTCAAACTTCAAGTGCAGAATTTGTAACTGCAGATACAGATACAGAAATTGAAACTGACTCGACAACAAATTCAAAAGATGATGAAGGCTTATATAATGGAAAAGTGTATAAGAGTAAGGAAGAACTGAAGTTATATGTATCAACATTAGCCATAAATAGAAGATTTCATTACAAAGTTAGCAATTCCAACAAGAAAACCATAAGAATGAAATGCAAGGACGATAGGTGTCAATGGAAGCTTGCAGCAAACAAAATTGGTGAATCTAATGCATTCAAGGTAACAACTTATGTCGAAGATCATACATGTTCACAAATTTATAAAGATTAGCGTGTAAAACATGCTACTTATAAATACGTAGCCGAAAACATCAAAGACATTTACAGAGATACCAGTCGGCAATTAAGACCCAAGGATATCCTTTCTGACATTAAGAGCAAAACTGGTGTGCAAATCACATATAAGAGGGCAATTATGGGAAAAAGAGAAGCAATAAGAAATGTTAGGGGCGATCCAAAGAATTCGTACATGAAACTTCCAGGGTTTTTCTACATGTTGGAAGAGGCTAACCAAGGTTCTTACACAGAGATTAAAACAAACATTGACTCCAACTTCAAATACGGATTCATGGCAATAGGTGCATGCATTAATGGGTTCATAAATCATATGAGACCTATAATAGTTGTAGATGGAACATTTCTAAAGGAAAAACAAGGAGGAGTATTACTTGTTGTTGTAACAAAAGATGGGAACAACTAGGTATGAGGTTATATTTTCAATTACATACTGTGTAAATCAGTTTACAAACGAGTTTACATACTATGTAAACCATTACCTCCTTGTATGTAAACTAATGTACATACTACGTAAACTAATGTACATATTATGTAAACGGGTTTACATACTGTGTAAACTAGTTTACATACTACAAGTAATGGTTTACATAGTATGTAGCAGAGTTTACTCAGTATGCAAATTGCTTTACAAAGTATGTAAATTGCTTTACATAGTATGTAAACTAATTTACATACTATGTAACAGAGTTTACATACAATAGGTAATGGTTTACATAGTATGTAAACTTTGTTACATACTATGTAAATGAATGTACATAGTATGCAAACCCGTTTACATACTATGTAAACTGTTTACAAATGAAAATACTAATAGTTAAATATATTATGTAATGCAGATTTACCCCATTGCATTTGGAGTAGTAGATGGGGAAACCACAAAAGCATGAAAATGGTTCTTTAGAAGACTAAAAATGCGTATTGGAGAAAGGGAAAACTTGGTCATAGTCTCAGACAGAAGTCCAGCTATAAAATCAACAATCAATATTGTATTTGAAAACAATGCACACCATTGTTATTTCTACTATCACATGAAACAAAACCTTGTGACTAACTTCCATAACAAAGCAGTTAACAAATACTTCAAGGTACTAGCTTATGCCTACAATGAAGATGAGTTCAACAAGAATGCAAATATGATATATGAGACATCCAAAGGAGCAATGAAATACTTACTAAAAGCTAATTTGTCTACATGGGCAAGGATCAAATGTCCAACACCAACAACAAGGTATGATTTCATGACATCAAACAACGCTGAACACATAAATTCAGTTTTAAGACATGCTAGAAACACCCTTGTTACATACTTATTGGGAGAAGTACGAGATATGATCCAAAATTGGTTTGCAAAAAGAAGAATAGCTACAACAAGGATGGGGATACTTACAAAATGGGTAGAAGATAAGATTGCAAAAAGAAAAATCAAAGCAGAACAAATGCAATTGGTTGACATTAGCAACCGTATATCACAAGTCAAAATAGAAAATGATAGTTACATTGTACAACTTGAAGTTAAAACACGTAGTTGTAGTAAGTTTCAAGCACTACAAATACCTTGTACACATGCAATTGCAACATGCATGATAAGGAAGCAACCAATAGAATCCATGTGCTCAATATACTACCACACAAGCACCTTGCAACTTGCTTATGAAGCTCCAATATACCCAATAGAACACGAAAGCAAGTGGAACTTACCAACTTCAGTAAGAGATGTCTTAGTGTTGGCACCAATTGTACAGGCAAGTGATGTCATATCGTAAGAGAAATCAATAGGAAGGTTAAAGAAGAAAAGAATGCCCTCACTTGGTGAGTTTCAAGAATTGAAAAAGGCAGCCAAAAGAAACAAGTCTAAAAAAACAACAAAAGACAAATAAGACTTTCCTTTTGTTTTTTAGGTCTTACTATTCCTTAACGATTATTACATACATTTTTAAACTATGTAATAAATTTTTACATGATACAATGATTTTAATTTCTACTTTCCGTGATATGTTTTATATTGTTATTATTAAAAAGTTATATTATTACATATCAAAATAATAAATAGGTATTCATACTGTTGTGCATACTATGTAACACAGTATGTAACAGGTATTTACATTGTATGTAAATTCAATTACACAGTATGTAAACCCATTTACACAGTATGTAAACTAATTTACATAGTATGTAAACTCGTTTACATAGTATGTACATTAGTTTACATATTGTGTAAACCAGTTTACATACAACAGGTAATGGTTTACCTAGAATGTAAATTAGTTTACATAGTATGTAAACTAATGTACATAGTATGTAAACTCATTTACATACTATGTACATCAGTTTACATACTATGTACATCAGTTTACATACTAATGTACATTAGTTTAAATACTGTGTAAACGAGTTTACATACAACAGGTAATGGTTTACCTAGTATGTAAATCCGCTTACATAGTATGTAAACGGGTTTACATACTATGTTTTATGTATTACATACTTAAGCCAAGCCACGAAACCTAAACAAAAGTGGTTGCTTCCTTATCATGCATGTTGCAATTGCATGGTGGTGTATGTAACACTTATACATACAAGTGCAAAATATGTTGCCTCTTGTCATTCAACACAGTAAACTATGTACAACATTATCCACAAATGAAATTAATATATTTCAAATGAATATTATCATTACATAAAAAATGAATATAACATATATTTCAAATGAATATTAACACTATCTAAAATTAATATGCTGGATCTAGCATACCATCATTACAAAAAAACTGGATACAATACCTACTTTTAATTTTTACAATAGGAATAGAACCAATCATGTCCAGTGTCCATCCACGAATAAGAAATTCAGCAAACTTCAAGCACCAAACACCACAGTCATGACTGCACATTTAAAAAATGAGTAAACAAACAGTATAAAAAGTTCAAAATTAAAAAACTCGTTTACATACTATGTAAACTGATCCTATTCTATTTTTTCCGCTTACTCTAACAAGTTACATAAAAACTTACATACTCATATAATCCATAAATGTAACCATAAATCTACAAAATAGGTTAATCAATTATTACCTGATATGGCTTATTAAGGATGGCTTGCACAATGCCACAATCAGGAGTAAGTGTTGATGACCACTTCAGGATTGTAGGGAACCGATCATTCAAACTGATAGCCAAGTTGATGCGAACCGCTCGCCACGACTCTTATGACCTCCAAATCACGCGGTTTGGCAACCACAAGAAATACGGACAGAAACCCGACACCAATCTTAGCACGCAGATTCTACGAAGAACGCTCGACTATGGTAGCAAAGAACTCACCTCCACCCTTGGATATACGCACCACGAGCCGAGATAAGGCGAAACGCCACAAAGGGTTGCTAGTTCCTTTGATAAGTTTCTTGATAGAACAAGAGAAGCACTTGTGCTCTCTCAATTTTGAAATCACTTCAAAATGTTTTTCATTGATGAAAATTCATGTCTAATGTATATATCTTATAATGGCAGCTGCTTTACATATATATAGATACAATGAAAACCTAAAAATTGTCTCAAGAAATCCTAGCCATTGATTTGGATCCAATGGCCCAAAAATTACAACATTTTGAATCCTCGTCGCGGCGGGGAAATATTCATGTTGCGGCGCGCCCTGTTCTGTTTGCCACTCGCGAAGCCATGCTGTAGCGCACAAAAGTTCATGCCGCGGCGCACATATTCAGTGTCTGCGCGCAGGTCTGGCTGTCAGGCGCGCTTGTTCGTGTCAGCGAGTAGGTCTGGCATGTCAGCGCGCGCACGTCTCGCCCAGTCCTCGTCATGCCGCTGCGCGCATGCACCTTCGGTCCAAAACAGAAACCTCCTCTCTGCGGCGCCACTTTCTTGTGCTGCGGCGCGCACGTGTCCTTCGATCCAAAACAGAACGCCCTGTGCCGCGGCGCACCAAATCCATGCCGCGGCGCGCTTGTGTGACAATTCCATCCTCCAATGCAGAAACCTCCTCGCCGCGGCGCACAAAATCTATGCCGCGGCGCAGCTCCAAATTTTGGAATTTGCCACTTGCACTCTTCTTCTCCTCTTCCATTGTGCTTGCATGGTTGTTTTTGATGTTGCATGCCATTTTGCACTTCCTCGAGGCCCTTCTCAAGGCACGGCTCTCGGCTCGTGTCATTCCCTCCTTCTTCGAAAGAATTCGACCTCGAATTTGGACCTTTGTCATAGGGCAAGTTTTGCAGGCCATCTTCGTTTTGGTTTTCATCATAAGATTCCTACAAGAAAGAAATGTTAGAAAATAATCATTGTTTGGACATTTTTCTTTCCTTCTTCCCCCTTGATTGCCCCTCCTTCTCCTTGGGCTCTCCCTCCAATCTCTTTCCCTTAAGAGCTTGTTGCATATTTGTTGCGGAGATAAAGGCAAAAAGGTAAGCTTCTTCCCTTCTTTCTCGAGGGAATACTCGTTCTTGTATTCGTCATAGGTGACCTTCCTATCGTATTGCCATGGCCGCCCTAGCAATATATGCCCAGCTTGCGTGGGAAATACATCACATATCACCTCATCCTTATATCGACCAATGGAAAAGGCTACAAGTACTTGCTGTTCAACCTTCGCTTCTCCATTGTCATTTAGCCACTGTAGCTTGTACGGTTGGGGATGCTTGTTCGTAGTCAACCCTAGCTTCTCAACTAAAGTTGTGCTAGCAATGTTGGTGAAACTCCCACTATCAATGATTAACTGGCACACCTTATCGCTCACATGGCATCTCGTATGAAAAGTATTAACTCTTTGGGATCCCATGTCAACTTCTCCGTAATGATCCAATGGTGCCCGCCGTACCACAAGCAACTCTCCCATGACTGGATACACTTCCTCGTCATTAGCCTCCTCTAATGACGGCTTCTCCCCGTCATCACTGTCATCATCGGTCGCCACCTCCCCGTTGGCTTGCACGATCATTGTCCTTTTGTTCGAACATTGATGAGCGTAATGACCCTTTCCAAGGCAACAGTAACAATTTATGTCACGACTTCGATGGACGGTTCCTCCTTCATCCTTTCCCTTATCTCTCCTCATCTCCTTTTCTTTGCCCTTGTTCTCAAAGTTGGGCTTAGAACTACCTTCCCCTTCCTTCCTCCCATTAGACTTCCAAGGCAGAATTGGTTCGGTGTTGGTGTCAGAAAACTGGTGTCCTGATTGTTCTCTACGGGTATGATATGGCTATTCCTCCTCTTCAATTGCCTTTCTACCTTGATGGCCATTTGCACCATATCCTCCAACTCTACATAGTGGTGCAACTCCACAATGCTAGCAATGCTAGAATTCAACCCGCTTAAGAACCGAGCCATGGTGGCCTCCCTATCTTCCTCCACACTTGCTCTCACCATAGTCATCTCCATCTCCTTGAAATACTCATCAACGGACCGATGACCTTGATTAAGCCTTTGTAGCTTCTGATAGAGTTCCCGGTAGTAGTGGCTTGGGACAAACCGCTTCCGCATTATGGCTTTCATCTCACCCCAATTATCAATGGGCCTCTCTCCACTTCTCCTCCTTGAGACCACCAATTGGTCCCACCAATTTAAGGCGTAATTTCTAAACTCGACTACCGCCAATTTTACTTTCTTTTCCTCGGAATAATGGTGATAATCAAAAACATGCTCAACCCGTTTCTCCCATTCCAAGTACAACTCCGGATCATTCTTTCCTTGGAATGTAGGCATCTTCATTTTGATGTTGTCCAAATTCCGGTCAACCCCATCATAGGGCCGAGGTGGGGGTCTCCACAAACCTTCCCGACCATTTCTTCCTCCCCTATGTTCATCCCTTCCTCCATAAGGCATCCTCCTTTCTCCGTTATCAAATTCTTCATCCCAATTCTCCTCATCCACTAAGGGCCTCCTATTCGGTCTCCTAACTTCCGGAGCCTCTTCGGGTGCTCTCCATCGTAAGTTGGCAACCGCAGCTTCTTGCCGTTCTACCCGCTCATCAAGATTTACCATGACGGCACTCAACCGTTCCATGGACTGTTGCATTGCACGCAACAAAGATGCGGTATCCGGACGCTCTTCGGAGTTGCTCCTGTTAGACATAATTCCACAACTTTCGCACACAGAGAATTAGTTAAACAACTTAAGAACAGAAAAAAATTCACTTTGTTACCTCACGTGTTTATTCGCTCGGATTGATTGCTTAAACACTTCTTGTTCTATAGCAAGTCAACCTCCGAAACTTTCGACCCGAGGTAGAATTCCACACTCACCCACTAGTGGCGCAATATCCAATTCAAGGCAAGCAAGGAACTAACTCAAAGTGTTTGGAGTTCTAACTCAATAAAAAAGGAATAATTTGATTCAAACAAAATTTAGATTCGAGAGGAATCAAATAACGACTTTGTAAAAATTTCTCGGAAAAGAAATTTTCACCTCTTTTTTTTTTTATAATCTGTTTGGAACGTAAAACACGAACAAAACACAAAATACGAGCAAAAACACGAGATTTGAATAAAAATACGAGAGCACAGTAAAATTACCAAAATGCCCTTTTTCGTTACGAACAGATTTTTCAAAAAAAATTTCAACACGAAAACCTTTCCAAAACACAACAGAATTTCAGAAACAATAAAACACAATCTGAAAATTTTCAACAACAGCAGAATATTTCCAGAAAATCAGAAACAACAAACACAATTCTGAAATTTTCAACACAGCAGAAAATTTCCAGCAAATCAAAAACACAAAACACAATTCTGAAATTTTCAACACAGCAGAAAATTTCCAGAAAACCAGAAACACTAAATAGGAAACAACAATACAAATCAGGATTGATTTCAGTAACACAATACAATCAGAATTTTTGCAAGAACAAGATGAAAAATTCTGGGAAATGAAGAACAACACAGATTTTGCAAAAGTGCACAGATTTTGTTTTTGTAAACGAAAATGACAACACAAAACAGAAACAATTCCAGGAACACAATACAATTAGAATTTTTGCAAGAACAACAAGAAAAAAATTCTGGAAAAGTGAAGAACACACAGATTTTGCAAAGTGCACAGAATTTTTTTTTTTTGTATAAGGAAAATGACAATAAAAGATAGGAGTCTAGAATTACAACCTAGAGCTCTGATACCAAATGATGCGAACTGCTCGCCACGACTCCTATGACCTCCAAATCACGCGGTTTGGCAACCACAAGAAATACGGATAGAAACCCGACACCAATCTTAGCACGCAGATTCTACGAAGAACGCTCGACTATGGTAGCAAAGAACTCACCTCCACCCTTGGATATACGCACCACGAGCCGAGATAAGGCGAAACGCCACAAAGGGTTGCTAGTTCCTTTGATAAGTTTCTTGATAGAACAAGAGAAGCACTTGTGCTCTCTCAATTTTGAAATCACTTCAAAATGTTTTTCATTGATGAAAATTCATGTCTAATGTATATATCTTACAATGGCAGCTGCTTTACATATATATAGATACAATGAAAACCTAAAAATTGTCTCAAGAAATCCTAGCCATTGATTTGGATCCAATGGCCCAAAAATTACAACATTTTGAATCCTCGCCGCAGCGGGGAAATATTCAGGCCGCGGCGTGATGCACAAAAACTTGATAGTCAAATTTTGTATTTTATATAAGCTCGCAAGTGCACGAGTCACTTATAGTAAGCGACAAGTATACTCCCAAGATCGTCTCTCAAAGGAATTGCTGTGGTTTTAAAACGTTATCTATTTTCTTATTTAGTCGAACAAACAATCCTAAACATTCTAACAGTTGTCAATTGAAGAACAGATCGTAAATTCGGAATTAAATTGAAAACTAAAATAAAATGAAAATAAAAGTGATCACAACCAAGGGGAGGATGATGGATGTAATTGGGATTATTAGTTCGCTATCCATTCATGGCAAAGACAAATTAAGCATTCAATTAAAAGTTGGATTTAATGATTTTTCCGCTAAACCTAGAAAATCCCAAATCAATGGCAATTTTCACTACGATCAACTAATTAACGTCTTTGGTCCGGATCATTAACTAATCAATCGGAATTAGCTCAAGGAAATAATTCTAACCACCTAAACTAACACAAATCAATGCAATCAATTTAGGCTCTTGTTCATAATGCACAATTAAGCAAAGATGGCGTTTCTAATGCCTAATTCTAAAATATTCTTCCTAATTACAAACTAAAGTTTGGTCCACCATTAATTCACAATCAGTAAATAATAAGAACATGAACAAGAAATAAATCCAATCATATATAATTAAATTACAAAATTGTTCTTCCAATCATTGGAAGCAATACTAACATCCCAAATACATATATTAGCCAACCATAACTAAATTGGTGTCAATCAATTTAGTCATGGAGGCAAACCACAAAATCAGAGAAGAAAAAGATATTACACTAAAAATACCCCAATGAATCTTCTAGCTCCAAATCCTTGAACTTGATTGATCCTCTTTCTCAAATCCTTGGAGTAGCTTCAACAATGGAGGGTCTCCTCTTGATTTTGGGTGGAAAACCCTTGCTGCAGTAGCAGCTAAGGTGGGGAGGAAAATGGGTGTGAAAACTTGTGTTTGGGAGAGGTATAATGTTGTATTTATAGGGGGAAGGAAGTGGAATACGCGTTTTAGGGTTTCTGGGCAATTTTGGCACCTCCCGCCGCGGCACAAGTTTTTCTCGCCGCGGCGCGTGTTGAATTTTGGCTCGTTGGTTCAAAACAGAAACATCCCCGCCGCGGCGCACAATAATCATGCCGCGGCGCGCCATGTTTTCATGATTTTCCAGGATCAACCCGAGAGCCTCTCGCCGCGGCATAGGTTTTGCCAGCCGCGGCGCGCCTTGTTTTCTTGCGCTGTAAATGCCCTTACATAGTATGTTGATTCTCGATGTAAGGCTTACGTTGCTAAGCCTTTGTTTGTCCCCCCTTACATAGTGAATGACATCCAATGTAAGGCTTACATTTTTAAACACTTTTGCTTCACTTTTGCTCTCTTTTTCCACATTTCTTCCCAAACCTACAAAACACAAAAAATACCTTCCAAAACACGAAAATAATAAAATAAAAGATAAAATGAATGCTTAAAAACATAACAAAATATAGGTCAAAAATGTGTTCATCACGGCGCACAAAAGTTCATGCCGCAGTGCGCATATTCAGGGCTTGCGCGCAGGTCTGGCTGTCAGGCGCGCTTGTCCGTGTCAGCGCGCAGGTCTGGCGTGTCAGCGCGCGTACGTCTCGCCCAGTCCTCGTCATGCCACGGCGCGCATGCACCTTCGGTCCAAAACAGAAACCTCCTCGCTACGGCGCCACTTTCTTGTGCCGCGGCGCGCACATGTCCTTCGATCCAAAACAGAACGCCCTGTGCCGCGGCGCACCAAATCCATGCCACGGCACGCTTGTGTGACAATTCCATCCTCCAATGCAGAAACCTCCTCACCGCGGCGCACAAAATCTATGCCGCGGCGCAGCTCCAAATTTTGGAATTTGCCACTTGCACTCTTCTTCTCCTCTTCCATTGTGCTTGCATGCTTGTTTTTGATGTTGCATGCCATTTTGCACTTCCTCAAGGCCCTTCTCAAGGCACGGCTCTCGGCTCGTGTTGGGCCGACTTCGGGAAGGGGTCCGGTTCGTATCGCAAGTCCTTTGCAATATTAGGAATGGCATCATAGATCCACACTTGGAATGCTAAACTTAAACCAACAATTTGATAGCGGATCCTCTCATCTTCCCCTGATTTTAGTAGGTTGTGCATCTTCTTCTCAACCAAGGCATTGGCAACCAGACGCATGTGGATGTAATTTTTCCTCAAACTATCAAAAAGATAGTTGAATACCACATCACCATAGGGATAACTATTAAATTTATCCCAATTGGAAGCCAACAACAAAGCTTCCCTAGATATGGAAAGCCTTTTCAGCCTTCCAATTAACCCACACTCCAAGAAATATATGAGGCATATCATAACTCATCTTCAGGGTAGACATAAACAAAATTGAAACCAGAATGCTGCTTCTTAATAGGGGATTCACCAACAACCATAATACTTTTACAGGATTTTTTCTTCCTCTTACTCTTAGACTGTAGATTTGGCTTCCCAATACATCCAACCAAAAACTCCAAATATTGAATGGATGTATATATACCAAAATATTTCTCCATAAAGGCATTAAACACTTGGTCTACCTCTACATCATAGGAATCATCGTCATTCAACATATGCAACCCAATCGCCACCCAAAATTTGGTTCTTGAAAACCTGATAACCTTGGAATTAATCCTAAACCATAACTCCTTGACAGTCTTACATGGAAAGCATCTTTTGAGGAGGATAGAGTGAATAAGCTGCCCACTAAATTTGCAGACAGGTAAATTGAAAAAATTCCCGAAACAAGATTGCAAAAATAAATACTTCTGTTCTTCATTCAGAACACTCTTTATACAAGATATGACATTATGTGGTTGTGAACTACACCCACAACGTATTTGAAAAGCCTCTTCGGGTGACAACAAATTGGGAAACGATCTGTTGCCTTCAAGAAATGAAGCCTACAAAAACAAAACAACTTATGCACTGGTGTTACATACTATACAAATATGTATGTAAACTGTAACATTTCTGTGTAGACATAACTGTTTACATAGTATGTAAACTAATTACATACTAAGGGGCGTAGAAGAAGTTTCGATGCCTTAACCTGTTTCGTGTGAGAGGAAAAAATAGCTCGTTATGCTTAAAAATCCAGAGGGTTAAAATCGTAAAATAACATAACTCAAACGGTGTCGTAAAGCGATATGTAGAAAAATTAACAATCAGCACAAAAACAGGTTACAACGGGTCATTAAATCTAGCAATCTTGGTCCTTAGGTTAGCAGTTTTTTGGTAGGAGTAAAACTTACTCATGAATTTGTTATACACTACTTCTCAAGTGGTCAAACAGCCCAATGCTAATGTAATGAGCTAAGATTTATCTCTATCCTTGAGTGTGTATAGAAAACATCTCATCCTTAGTTGATCTTTGCTAAGTCCCTACAGTGAAAAAGTTTTCACCCAAACATAAAATTCATGAATGAAATTTAATGGGTCCTCATTAGGTATACCGTTAAAGGAAGGTAGCTTGGAATAAGAAATATTTTTCAATTCATAATTCCTAACAGCCTTTGAAAGTTGAATGCATGATGTGGCAGTCCCAATAATTGGCTTTGCATACTCTTTCATCATCATCTACCTTGCTATGTTGTCACCCATTATCAATAACACATGTGGTTGCTCTACTTCCTCTTAAATATTAGTATTTATCTTTATTGAAAGGTGCTTGATTTTGTGGATGTTGTTATGAAGCGAGAAAGTTCATTGTTCAAAGATCTCCTACCTAACATGCACCAACAAAAACAACAATAGATCAAGGTAGAAGAGAAAATACAATAAAATAGAGTGCTTTCATGCCAGAATTAAAATTAAATTTTGCTTTTATGACAAAAATATAAATAATAAAAATAAAAAATAAAGCAATAAAAATAAATACTAAACTTAATTTAGAATCTCTAAAAGTTAGAAAAAATTATTTAAAATATCAATTCTCTGGCAACGTCACCAAAAACTTGATGTGCAAATTATAATACTCGCAAGTGTATGAATCACTTATAGCAAGCGATAAACAAACCTCTGAGGTCGATCTCTCAAGAAATTTCCTAAATAACATTTTCACATGTTTTTAAAATCATAAAACTACAGAAACACTAAATTGTAGAATCCTAAACTACTGATACACGTTAGTTATAATCCTAAAACAATTGAAACACTAACTAGTTATAATTGAAAATGAGATCAAGAGCAAAGAGAATGAGAACAAGTCCTAAAATAATGTTTCAACTTTAAACTAACTTAAATAGGTTTTTAATAATCAAAAGAGGATTTATGGACATTTAGCTTTGTAGATGATATGATAAATTTAGTACTCGCAAGTGTACGAATCACTCGTAGAAAAGTGATAAGAAACTTCCAAGGTCGATCTCTCAAGGAATTGCAGTGGTTCTAAATAACTGTCTTCTTAATCTAAATAGAGTTCTAACAAAAACAAAACACTAATTAAATAGAGTTCTAGTGAAACTAAAACTCTAAGCAACTAGAGTCCTAAACCTAGTAAAACTGTAAAAAGGTGTTTGATTTGTGACGGGAACAATGATACGATCAATTAAACAAAAACAAAATCGCAATTTAACAATCAATTCAAATGGATTAAAAATCAATGGAGGATGTATGTACGTTTAGTTTGGTTGGCCATGCTTGCATAGAAAAGGTATGGTAAAATAACATGAACATTCTAACTAAACAATATTACCGGCTTTCCTTTTAATTACGAGACTGCCTACGGTCGGGGTAAATCTCTTTGTTGATTAACTAATTAACTGCCTTCGGTCGGGGTAAATCAAATAGCAATCAAATTATGCGCAAAGAAATACATGCCAATCAAACTAATGCTATGACTAAGTCACTAATTTGAAGCTTTGATTAAGTGTTTCAGAATGAAGTTAAGGTGACATTCCTATAACTAAATTCTCAGATTTTTCAACCTAACTACGAATCTCAAAATGGCCCATGATAATTCACAATTAAATATCTAAACATGCTCTTAATCAAAAGGTAATTCATTTATATTAAATCAATAAAATATACACCATACACAATTCTAGCAAACATGACAACACAAACTAAACATCCATAATGAAATTAGCTGCTCATGTTCATATTAATATTCATAGACAAATAAAATATGATCATACACTTCAACGAAAGAAGAAGAAACTGATTGTTTATTTGATTATTTTCATAAATCTATCCATTCGGAATCACGGGTATGTTTTAGTGCATTTCAGGTGTTTTTAGCGTCAAATGAGTCAAATAAGATAAGCACGCAAAGACAGAAAACTTACGGCGCTCGGATCACGAGTTACGGGCAAAACGAGTCAAATATGTAAGTCGTACATGTCAAGCCAACACAAATGTAAGGGGGTACATGTGAAGAAACTGAAGACAACGCGCGCCGCGGTGAGGAAAACGCATGCCGCGGCGGGGAGCTCTCGGGTTTTTACATTATTTTCAGAATTTGTGCTGCGCCGCTGTGGAAAAAATGTATGCCGCAGCGCGCCTATTCCTATGGCAATCAGGATTTGTGTACCTTACATCTATAAATACCCCCTTAGACTCCCCCTTACAGAATAACTTGAACAACTTTGATACAACTTTATACTTTACAATTTTGCAACCAAACAAGAGATTCATTCAATTTTGGGAGCTTTGCCACACTCAACGAAGCGAGAGAAACTATTCTAAGGATCCAAGGAAGCCGTCGACGATCGAAGATAAAGCTTTTGGAGAAGAACGCTATCCCATCCATAAGCGGTATTTAGATCTAGGTTTTCCTTGTTGTTATAGAATTCTATTTTCTTCTTCTTTCATTGAAGTGTATGATCATATTTTATTTGTCTATGAATATTAATATGAACATGAGCGGCTAATTTTATTATGAATGTTTAGTTTGTGTTGCCATATTTGCTAGAATTGTGTATGGTGAAAATTATATTGATTTAATATAAACGAATTACCTTTTGATTATGAGCATGTTTAGATATTTAATTATGAATTATCATGGGCTAATTTGAGATTCGTAGTTAGGTTGAAAGATCTTAGAATCTAGTTATAGGAACGTCACCTTAACTTAATTCTAAAACACTTAATCAAAGCTTCAAATTAGTGACTTAGTCATAGCATTAGTTTGATTGGCATTTATTTCCTTGCGCATAATTTGATTGCTATTTGATTTACCCCGACCGAAGGCAGTTAATTAGTTAATCAACAAAGAGATTTACCCCGACCGAAGGCAGTCTCGTAATTAAAAGGAAAGCCGGTAATATTGTTTATTTAGAACGTTCATGTTGTTTCACCATACCTTTTCGATGCAAGCATGGTCAACCAAGCTAAACGTCCATACATCCTCCATTGATCTTCAAATCTATTTGAATTGATTGTGAACTTGCAATATTGTTTTTGTTAATTGTTCGTACCATTGATCTTGTCACAATTCCAACTTGTTTACAGTTTTATTAGATTTAGGATTCTAGTTATTTAGAGTTTTAGTTTTACTCGAACTCTATTTAATTAGTATTTTAGTTACTTAGAGTTTTAGTTTCACTAGAACTCTATTTAATTAGTATTTTATTTTTGTTAGAACTCTATTTAGATTAAAAATACAGTTATTTAGAACCACTGCAATTCCTTGAGAGACCGACCTTGGAAGTTGCTTATCACTTTTCTACGAGTGATTCGTACACTTGCAATTCCTTGAGAGACCGACCTTGGAAGTTGCTTATCACTTTTCTCTGTTGTTTTTGTTAGTTTTTGAAAGGTACCGTTCATAGACAACATCAACAAATTTTAAAATGCACCTAATTAGGCTGGATACTGAAATCCATGAGCCAATACAAAGCCTTTTGAAGAGCTGCATGATATGACAAACATGGAGGTATGTAGCATTTGTGGTTTATATGGGCATTATGCTAATGTTTGCACTTTTGCAGGTGATTACTATACATCCACTAATTCAAACTTTGATCTTAATGAGGGATGTCACCCACCTTGGAATGATCCCTATTTTAGTACCTATAATCCTGAGTGGGGAAATCACCATAATTTTTCATGGGAAGCAAACTCTACCCCACCTTATGCCCAATACAACATGCAAAGCTCAAATTTTCATCCATATGACCCACCTTATGCACAATACCAAATGCAAAGCTCAAGTTTTCATCCATATCCATCTAGGGCCACCTTGGAAGAGAGCTTGAATTCTTTCATACAAGGAAGTAGAGTTTCTAATCAACCTAGGAAGCCAACCTTAGAGGAAACCTTGAATGCTTTCATACAATCTACTAGTGAAAGGATGGAGTCTATGGAGGCATCAATGAAAAGAATAGAAATGCAAGTTGGGCAACTAGCGAAACAAATTCAAAAACAAGAAGAGTTGCCCACTCAGATTGAGCAAGTGAAGGATTACACAATCCTTCAAAGTGGTAAAAATTTTGAAAATATTTATTTTCCTGAAACTTTTGATGATTTACCATTTTATATAGAAAATACAGATGGGGAGCAAGCAATTCTCAAAGAATGTCAAGCTAAGGAATATCAAATTCTACAAACTTCTAAGGAGAACAAGGAGGAATTATCATCACCTCCCATGCCGCACAAGGCACCTAAGACTTGCAAATCCCCAAATCATTTTCCATACCACTTCCACGAAAGAGTGTGTGTTGTACTTCATAGGAAACAACTACCGAGATGGAAGGACAAGCTTAATGACATATTAGCTCGAAAAATTGATATCACACACTTCAAGATCTTTGATAATGGTGGATAGAAACGAATTAGCAACGTCTTGCTAAGACGTTAAAAAAGCGCTTGGTGGGAGGCAACCCACCATATTCGGTAGTATCAACTTCATTTCTTTTCTTTACTTTCTTTTTATTTTTTTATTTAGTTTAATTTTCTTTTTCAGTTTTTTCCTTTATTTTATTTTATTATTATTTTTATTTTATTTTTCTTTGGATTGTTTAAGATTTCTAACTTTGTTTAAAGTCTTTGTTTTTCATTTGATTTAGTTATAATTTAAATTTGGATTTGAGTTGTGATTTCATACATATTTCTTGCACATTAAATGCTTCATCATGAGAAAAGCGAGGAATAATGAACCGGAGCGTACGTGTAGTGCACACAGTCTCATACAAAAGGGGGGTAACTTCTCTCACTTCTTTTCTTAATTTCTTTTTGTTTTTCTTTTTAACATTGAGGACAATGTAGGAATTAGGTTGGGAGTGGGAAAAATATTCCATGAGCATGAAATTAGACCAAATTTAAATTTTTAACTTTTGTCACTTGAATTTTGTTAGGATAGTGTCGTGTCTACTTGAGTCAATCCGAAAGTCTATGATATTAACATGATTGTAATGATGGTGATATATGAAAGAAATTAAATTTTTACCTAAGCAACGAAGCACATAAATGTTAGATTCATCTAATTTGAGGATTTTGTGGTATATGTGGTAGTTTGTATGGTTAGTATGACTATTTTGGTTTATGTAATGTATGCATGTTCGTGATATATTTTAAATCTCAACAAACTCTAGAACTCATTTGAAAACCCATTGAAGCAAAATGATAGAATCAAATGCCACTTAGAAAGTGATTTAGGCCATCTTTGGACCGTTTGGACTTTTCAAACCTCCCCGTATTATTTTATCCATAGTACACCTTTGAATTCAACATTAACATACGTTGTACTACCCTTAGTGATAAGAGTACTCAATGTAATATTTGATTTTCATGAGCAATTATGTTGTATTTATCTTGCTTCATCACAAAAAAAAAATGATGATGATGATTGAAATAATAAGCAAGAAAAGTAAAGAAAGAAAATCAAACAAAAAAGATCCAAGGGACATATGGAATTTATAGGAGGATAAAAAAGAACACTTGGTGGAGAAAGTTGAAAATAAGTTTGTGAAATAAAAAGTACTCTTATCCTAGTGAAAATATCATTTCCGTACTTTCATAATCACACACCTAACCACAACTTTACAAGCTTAATGAAGTCCTATTGATTCTAGGTAGTTTGATTTCTATATTAGTGGAGATGGATTTGAAAAATGAGCATATGGAGGTTGGAAGTGCAAAACTCTCATTCATATTTTACTTGCACGATTTTGAGATCTAAAATGTAATCTATGAATATCATGCATGACACGATCAGATAGTGTAACTAACGGGCTTGTGGTTTGATTGGTTGTTAAAAAGCTGATTACTAAGATGAGTTTGATATTTGGACTGTCTTTGAGCTTAAGTGACTTTTAATTATTTCGTATGCCATTCATTGTTGACAATTTTTGAGACATATGCATGGATTTATTCAAGTATGTTTAGATTAGAGTCTTTATTAGTTTTGAGAGTCGTACGATGTTTGTGGGTGGCATCACTGGAAACCCTCACGAGACTATAACTCGTCCACTAGGGCCAACTAGGGGTTTAAAGGCTTGTTACATATGCTAAATGCAACCGTGACAATCTACGGAAGTGATTTAGGTTAGGTTAGTTTATTTTATTTGTTTTTATTTTAGTTTTTAGATCGCTTCACTTGCTAGAGACTAGCAAGAAGCTAGTTGGGGGTTGTGATGAGTGCTCGAAAAGCACTAATATTTCGTGATTAATTGTGCTTAATTGTTTAAAATATAGATTTGTTATGATTGTTTATTTGATTATTTTCATAAATCTATCCATTCGGAATCACGGGTTTGTTTTAGTGCATTTCAAGTGTTTTTAGCGTCAAATGAGTCAAATAATGTAAGCACGCAAAGACGGAACACTTACGGCGCTCGGATCACGAGTTACGGGCAAAACGAGTCAAATATGTAAGCCGTACATGTCAAGCCAGCACATATGTAAGGGGGTACATGTGAAGAAACTGAAGACAACGCGCGCTGCGGCAAGGAAAACGCATGCCGCGGCGGGGAGCTCTCGGGTTTTTACATTATTTTCAGAATTTGTGTTGCGCCGCGGCGGGAAAAATGTATGCCGCAGCGCGCCTATTCCTATGGCAATCAGGATTTGTGTAAACCCTTACATCTATAAATACCCCCTTAGACTCCCCCTTACAGAACAACTTGAACAACTTTGATACAACTTTATACTTTACAATTTTGCAACCAAACAAGAGATTCATTCAATTTTGGGAGCTTTGCCACACTCAACGAAGCGAGAGAAACCATTCTAAGGATCCAAGGAAGCCGTCGACGATCGAAGATAAAGCTTTTGGAGAAGAACGCTATCCCATCCATAAGCGGTATTTAGATCTAGGTTTTCCTTGTTATAGAATTCTATTTTCTTCTTCTTTCATTGAAGTGTATGATCATATTTTATTTGTCTATGAATATTAATATGAACATGAGCGGCTAATTTTATTATGAATGTTTAGTTTGTGTTGCCATATTTGCTAGAATTGTGTATGGTGAATATTATGTTGATTTAATATAAACGAATTACCTTTTGATTATAAGCATGTTTAGATATTTAATTATGAATTATCATGGGCCATTTTGAGATTCATAGTTAGGTTGAAAGATCTTAGAATCTAGTTATAGGAACGTCACCTTAACTTAATTCCGAAATACTTAATCAAAGCTTCAAATTAGTGACTTAGTCATAGCATTAGTTTGATTGGCATTTATTTCCTTGCGCATAATTTGATTGCTATTTGATTTACCTTGACCGAAGGCATTTAATTAGTTAATCAACAAAGAGATTTACCCCGACCGAAGGCAGTCTCGTAATTAAAAGGAAAGCCGGTAATATTGTTTATTTAGAACATTCATGTTGTTTCACCATACCTTTTCGATGCAAGCATGGTCAACCAAGCTAAACGTCCATACATCCTCCATTGATCTTCAAATCTATTTGAATTGATTGTGAACTTGCAATATTGTTTTTGTTAATTGTTCGTACCATTGATCTCGTCACAATTCCAACTTGTTTACAGTTTTATTAGATTTAGGATTCTAGTTATTTAGAGTTTTAGTTTTACTAGAACTCTATTCAATTAGTATTTTAGTTGCTTTAGAATTCTAGTTACTTAGAGTTTTAGTTTCACTAGAACTCTATTTAATTAGTGTTTTATTTTTGTTAAAACTCTATTTAGATTAAGAAGACAGTTATTTAGAACCACTGCAATTCCTTCAAAGACTGACTTTGGAAGTTGCTTATCACTTTTCTACGAGTGATTCGTACACTTGCGAGTACTAAATTTATCACATCAGTAGTACAACGTATGTCAATGTTGAGTTCAAGGGTGTACTATGGATAAAATATTACGGGGAGGCATGAAAAGTCCAAACGGTCCAAAGATGGCCTAAATCACTTTCTAAGTGGCATTTGATTCTATTATTTCGCTTCAATGGGTTTTCAAATGAGTTCTAGAGCTTGTTGAGACTTAAAATATATCATAAACATGCATACATTACACAAACCAAAATAGTCATACTAACCATACAAACTACCACATATACCACAAAATCCTCAAATTAGATGAATCTAACATTTATGTGCTTCGTTGCTTAGGTAAAAATTTTATTTCTTTCATATATCACCATCATTCCAATCATGTTAATATCATAGACTTCCAGATTGACTCAAGTGGATACGACACTATCCTAACAAAATTCAAGTGACAAAAGTTAAAAATTTAAATTTGGTCAATTTCATGCTCATGGAATATTTTTCGCACCCCCAACCTAATTTCTACATTGTCCTCAATGTTAAAAAGAAAAACAAAAGAAATTAAGAAAAGAAGTGAGAGAAATTACCCCCCTTTCGTATGAGATTGTGTATACTACACGTACGCTCCGGTTCATTATTCCTCGCTTTTCTCATGATGAAGCATTTAATGTGCAAGAATATGTATGAAACCTCAAAGTATATACATCACAACTCAAATCCAATTTTAAATTATAACTAAATCAAATGAAAAACAAAGACTTTAAACAAAGTTAGAAATCTTAAACAATTCGAAGAAAAATAAAATAAAAATAAAAATAAAATAAAATAAAGGAAAAATTGAAAAAGAAAATTAAACTAAATAAAAAAAATAAAAAGAGAATAAAGAAAAGAAAAGAAGTTGATACTACCGAATATGGTGGGTTGCCTCCCACCAAACGCTTTCTTTAACATCTTAGCAAGACGTTGCTAATTCGTTTCTATCCACCATTGATGTGTTAAAATGTGTACTCGCAAGTGTACGAATCACTCGTAGTAAAGTGACAAGCAACTTCCAAGGTCGGTCTCTCAAGGAATTGCAGTGGTTTTAAATAACTAACTTTTAACTTAAACAGAGTTCTAATGAAAACAAAACACTAATTAAATAGAGTTCTAGTGAAACTAAAACTCTAAGTAACTAGAATCCTAACGCTAATAAAACTGTAAAAAGGTTGTTTGTTTTTGGTAACGAGAACAATCATACGACAATCAAACGAAAACAAAATCGCAATCAAACAATCAATTCAATTAAATCAAATATCAATAGAGGATGTATGGACGTTTAGCTTGGTTGACCATGCTTGCATCGAAAAGGTATGGTGAGATAACATGAACGTCCTATATAAACAAAACTACCGGCTTTCCTTTTAATTACGAAACTCCTTTTGGCGGGGGTAGGTCTCTTTGTTGATTAACTAATTAACTGCCTTTGGCGGGGGTAAATTAAATAGCAATCAAATTATGCGCAAGGAAAACATGCCAATCAAATTAATGCTATGACTAAGTCACTAACTTGAAGCTTTGATTAAGTGTTTCGGAATAAAGTTAAGGTGACGTTCCTATAACTAAATTCTCAGATTTTTCAACCTAACTATGAACATCAAATGGGCCCATGATTATTCATAATCAAGTATCTAAACATGCTCTTAATCAAAAAGTAATTTATTCATAAATCAATAAAATACACCATACACAATTCTAGCAAACATGGCAACACAAACTAAACATCCATAATTAGACTAGCCGCTCATGTTCATATTATTATTCATAGACAAATAAAATATGATCATACACTTTAACAAATAGAGAAGAGGAATTAATTCTATAACAACAAGAAACTCCTAGATCTAAATACCGCTTATGGATTGGATGACGTTCTTCTCCGTAAGCTTTATCTTCGATCGTCGTTGGCTTCCTTGAATCCTTAGAATATTGTCTCTCGCTTCGTTAGAGTGTGGCAACGCTCTCAAAACTGATTGAATGTAGTGTTTGGGTGGCAAAATTGAGAAGAATAAGAGTTGTGTACGAATTGGTCGAGTTGTCTGTAAGGGGGACTCTAAGGGGGTATTTATAGATGTAAGGGTTTACACGAATCCTATGTGCCATAGGAATAGGCGCGCCGCGGCATGCATTTTCCCCGCCGCGGCGCAACACAAATTCTGAAAAATATGCAAAAACCCGAGAGCTCCCCGCCGCGGCATGCGATTATCCCGCCGCGGCGCGCAATGTTTCTATGTTTTCCAGGATTCAACCCGAGAGCCTCTCGCCGCGGCATGTATTTCCCTCGCCGCGGCGCGCAATGTCTTCCTTCTTTTCATGTCCCCCCTTACATATGTGATGGCATTTTATGTAAGGCTTACATATTTGTCTTGTTTAGCCCGTAACTCGTGATCCGAGCGCCGTAGGTGCCCTGTCTTTGCGTGTTTTCATCATTTGACTCATTTGACGCTAAAAACACCTGAAATGCACTAAAATATACCCGTGACTCTGAATGGATAGATTTATGAAAATAATCGAAATAATAATCATAATAAATCTATATATCAATCAATTAAGCACAATTAATCACGAAATATTAGTGCTTTTCGAGCACTCATCACAACCCCCAACCAGCTTCTTGCTAGTCTCTAGCAAGTGAAGCGATCTAAAAACTAAAATAAATAAAATAAACTAACCTAACCTAAATCACTTCCGTAAATTGTCACGGTTGCATTTAGCATATGCAACAAGCCTTTAAACCCCTAGGTGGCCCTAGTGGACGAGTTATAATCAATTCAAATGGATTAAAAATCAATGGAGGATGTATGGACGTTTAGTTTGGTTGGCCATGCTTTCATCGAAAAGGTATGGTAAAATAATATGAACGTTCTAACTAAACAATATTACCGGCTTTCCTTTTAATTACGAGACTGCCTGCGGTCGGGGTAAATCTCCTTGTTGATTAACTAATTAACTGCCTTTGGTCGGGGTAAATCAAATAGCAATCAAATTATGCGCAAGGAAATACATGCCAATCAAACTAATGCTATGACTAAGTCACTAATTTGAAGCTTTGATTAAGTGTTTCAGAATAAAGTTAAGGTGACGTTCCTATAACTAGATTCTCAGATTTTTCAACCTAACTACGAATCTCAAATGGGCCCATGATAATTCATAATTAAATATCTAAACATGCTATTAATCAAAAGGTAATTCATTTATATTAAATCAATAAAATATACACCATACACAATTCTAGCATTTGACTCATTTGACGCTAAAAGCACCTGAAATGCACTAAAACATACTCGTGATTCCGAATTGATAGATTTATGAAAATAATCAAATAAACAATCATAACAAATCTATATTTTAAACAGTTAAGCACAATTAATCACGAAATATTAGTACTTTTCGAGCACTCATCAGTAGACTATGCTTGCATCAAAATATAGTGGTGAATTAACATGAATAATCATTTAAATCAAGATTGTTGATTTTCTTTTTATTTACGAAAATTTATATGGATTGGGTAATTTTCTTTAGTGATTAACTAACCAATATCCTACGGATCAGGTATACGAACTAGCAATCAAATTATGCACAAAGAAAATTATGTCAAACAAACCAATGCCATGACTAAGTCAACAATTTGAGTTCTTGATTAAGTTTATCAAAATATAGTCAAAGTAATATTCCTAAAACTAAATTCTCATATTTTTCAATCTATTTATGAACATCAAATTGACTCGTGAAAATTCTAAAAATTGATATTTAAACACACTTTTAATCAAGAAATGATCTTTATTTAATCTTGCAATTAAAACATTCACCACTACATATCTAAACAAACATGTCAACAAAAGCTAAATATCTATTATAAAATTAGCCACTCATATTTAGATTAATATTCATAAACAAGTATGATCTTAACATATATTACAAGGAGAGAAGAAGAAGAATAATAAGAATAATCTAATTACACCAAGAATCGAGGAGGTCTAATTACCCACAAATTAGATTGGATGATGTTTCTTTCACCAAAAGCTTGTAGATCTACCTTCTATTATGTCTTGAGTCCTTAAGATTGGCTTCCCTTGCCTTCTTCAATGTAGAAAAGCTCCAAACACCCAAAAAAAAATTCATGTAAAAGTCGGATCTGAATTGTGTTTTTTTGTTTATGTAATACTGGAAACATAAGGATTTTTTATAGATGTAATAGTTGTACATAATTAGGAGTCTTTCAAAACACACACGCACTGCGGTGCAAATTTTTATCTGCCGTAGCACAAGCCTCAAAATTGTCCCATTAAAAAATTTGAGAGCAGTGTGCCGCAGCAAACAAAAATATCTACAGCAACACAAGTTAATTTTCATGTCTACGTATGTAATCCTTACATATTGGTTGCTTTTTGATATAAAACTTACATGCCTTAGTCTTTTTTGGTCCAAAGTTGTTATTTGAGTGCTTCGTGTATCCCGTCTTTGTGTGTTTATATTATTTCTCTTCTTAGCATCATCTTCTAATTCTACCGCACCATCTAGACTTGAGCTTACCTAGAAATAACTTTAATCGAGAATTAAATAAAAGAACTTGCTCATGTTCAAAGTGGCGATGCACAATCCTTTTGTCATGCCATTTCTTGATTTTCTCCTTATAAATCTTGGAATTCTTGCAGGCAAAACGAAAGAGTTCATCAAGTTCATTCAATTGTAACATTCTCTTCTCACTATCATCTTGACATCCATATTCAATTCTTTCAATGCCCAAAAAGCCTTGTACTCCAACTCCACCGAAAGGCGACATGCCTTCCCATAAACAAGTCTATATGGAGTCATCCTAATAGGTGTTTTATGTCTTCCTATATTCCCACAATGCATCCTCTAACATCTTAAACCAATCTTTTCTAGAGGGAATAACCGTCTTCTCTAATATTCTCTTTATTTCCCAATTAGAAACCTCTGCTTGCCCACTTGCTTGGGGAGGATAGGGAGTTGCCACTCTATGCTTGAAACCATACTTTGCAAGTAAAGATTGAAACAACCTATTTCAAAAAAGACTTCCTCTGTCACTAATGATGACCTTAGGAGTTCCAAATCTTATAAAAATCTTCTTCAAAAATCGAATCACCACCTTAGCATCCTTAGTTGGTAAAGCATAGCTTCAACCACTTGGAGACATAGTCCATGCTTGCCAAAATGTAACAATTCCCATATGATGATACAAACGGTCCCATGAAATCTATTGCCCACACATCAAACAACTCTACCTCCAAGATACTTTTCAAAGGCATCTCATGCCTCCTTGATAAATTTCCAACCCTTTGGCATCTATCATAACTATTAACAAACTCATAAGTATCCTTAAAGATGGATGGCCAATAAAATCCCAATTCAAACACCTTTGCCACCGTTCTTGCACTACTGAAGTGTCCTC
Source organism: Elaeagnus macrophylla (assembly GCA_029378325.1). Lineage (NCBI taxonomy): Eukaryota > Viridiplantae > Streptophyta > Magnoliopsida > Rosales > Elaeagnaceae > Elaeagnus > Elaeagnus macrophylla. The sequence continues at coordinate 1,547,527 of CM055650.1, read as the reverse complement.
CATACTCTAAAGCATGACAATGCAAAAGTATATCTCCAACCTCCTCGATAGGAATACATCTTCTCATAAGCCCATTGGAACATGTTTTGAAAAAAAATAGCTCATCCCATAAATAAAACCTACTCTCTCTCAAAATCTTCTTCCTTTTAATAGAAGATAAATCCGATGGCATCATCCCACATGCAAGGCAATTTGCATAGTCCATGATGAGTGCTCGAAAAGCACTAATATTTCGTGATTAATTGTGCTTAATTGATTGATATATAGATTTATTATGATTATTATTTCGATTATTTTCATAAATCTATCCATTCGGAGTCACGGGTATATTTTAGTGCATTTCAGGTGTTTTTAGCGTCAAATGAGTCAAATGATGAAAACACGCAAAGATGGGACACCTACGGCGCTCGGATCACGAGTTACGGGCTAAACAAGACAAATATGTAAGCCTTACATAAAATGCCATCACATATGTAAGGGGGGACATGAAAAGAAGGAAGACATTGCGCGCCGCAGCGAGGGAAATACATGCCACGGCGAGAGGCTCTCGAGTTGAATCCTGGAAAACATAGAAACATTGCGCGCCGCGGCGGGATAATTGCATGCCGCGGCGAGGAGCTCTCGGGTTTTTGCATATTTTTCAGAATTTGTGTTGCGCCGCGGCGGGGAAAATGCATGCCGCGGCGCGCCTATTCCTATGGCACATAGGATTCGTGTAAACCCTTACATCTATAAATACCCCCTTAGAGTCCCCCTTACAGAACTCGACCAATTCGTACACAACTCTCATTCTTCTCAATTTTGCGACCCAAACACTACATTCAATCAGTTTTGAGAGCGTTGCCACACTCTAACGAAGCGAGAGACAATATTCTAAGGATTCAAGGAAGCCAACGACGATCGAAGATAAAGCTTACGGAGAAGAACGTCATCCAATCCATAAGCGGTATTTAGATCTAGGATTTTCTTGTTGTTATAGAATTAATTTCTCTTCTCTATTTGTTAAAGTGTATGATCATATTTTATTTGTCTATGAATAATAATATGAACATGAGCGGCTAGTCTAATTATGGATGTTTAGTTTGTGTTGCCATGTTTGTTAGAATTGTGTATGGTGTATTTTATTGATTTATGAATAAATTACTTTTTGATTAAGAGCATGTTTAGATATTTGATTATAAATAATCATGGGCCCATTTGATGTTCGTAGTTAGGTTGAAAAATCTGAGAATTTAGTTATAGGAACGTCACCTTAACTTTATTCCGAAACACTTAATCAAAGCTTCAAGTTAGTGACTTAGTCATAGCATTAATTTGATTGGCATGTTTTCCTTGCGCATAATTTGATTGCTATTTAATTTACCCCCGCCAAAGGCAGTTAATTAATTAATCAACAAAGAGACCTACCCCCGCCAAAAGGAGTTTCGTAATTAAAAGGAAAGCCGGTAGTTTTGTTTATATAGGACGTTCATGTTATCTCACCATACCTTTTCGATGCAAGCATGGTCAACCAAGCTAAACGTCCATACATCCTCTATTGATATTTGATTTAATTGAATTGATTGTTTGATTGCGATTTTATTTTCATTTGAGTGTCGTATGATTGTTCTCGTTACCAACAACAAACAACCTTTTTACAGTTTTATTAGCGTTAGGATTTTAGTTACTTAGAGTTTTAGTTTCACTAGAACTCTATTTAATTAGTGTTTTGTTTTCATTAGAACTCTGTTTAAGTTAAAAGTTAGTTATTTAAAACCACTGCAATTCCTTGAGAGACCGACCTTGGAAGTTGCTTGTCACTTTACTACGAGTGATTCGTACACTTGTGAGTACACATTTTAACACATCAAGTTTTTGGCGCCGTTGCCGGGGAATTGGCATTTTAAATAATTTTCTTTTTAACTTTTTAGAGTTTCTGATTTATTTTTATTTGTTTGTTTATTTTATTTATTTATTTTTATTCAAAAAAAAAAATCAAAAAAAAATATAGTGCTTAATTTTCAAATTTCACTGCTGCCTTGATCTTTGTTTGCTTTTTATTTGTGCATGTAGGGTAGGAGATCACTTAACAAGGAACTCTCTCCTTTCATTGACAACATACATAGAGTCAAACACCGATCAAAGAAACTGGATATTCAATTTCAAGAGGAAGAGGTCCAACAACAATTGCAAGCAACAATGGGTGACAACGTAGCTAGGCAGATGATGAACAAAGAGTTTGCAAGACCTATCATTGGGACCGCCACATCGTGCATTCGACTTACAGAGGCGGCTAGGAATTATGAATTGAAAAATATTCATTATTCCATGCTTCTCTCCTTTTACGGTATCCCTAATGAAGATCCTGTAAATTTTATGCGTGAACTATATGCTACTGTGCAAACTTTTCCATTGCAGGGACTTAGTGAAGATCAACTACGCAAGAGGTGTTTTCCATACACTCTCAAGGATAGAGCTAAGTCTTGGCTAATGACGTTGGCACCCGGTTCTTTGGTCACATGGGACGATGTTTACAATAAATTTATGGGTAAGTTCTATTCCCATCAAAAGACATCTGATCTAAGAACAAAAATTGCTACTTTTTCGCAGATGGACGGAGAACCCTTCCACGAGGCTTGGGACAGATTCAAATTGCTGTTGATACAATGTCCACATCACCACTTCCCGTTGCAGTTACAGAATCAGTTTTTCTACGACAGATTGACACTACAATGTCAATTCACAGTTGACAACGCTGCAGGAGGAGCTATGGGTGAGAAAACAGCGGATGAAACCTACGAACTATTCGAGATGTTGGGAGCCAATTCCCAACAAAAGAGCGCTAGAGGAAGACGAGCTGGAGTCCACGAATTGGGATCCAACAATGAAATGGCCATGCAACTTGCTGAATTGACGAAACAAGTGCAACTTCTCACAACCTCCAACGTTAATCAAATGCCAAAACACGAGGTATGTGGAGTTTGTGGTTCATATGGACATGGAGCTAATGTTTGTTCTTTTGCAGGTGATCCTTATACAGGTACTAATGAAGAGGCTAATTTAATGCAAGGGTACCAACCTAGACCTAGGAACGACCCTTATTCAAACACCTATAACCCTGGATGGAGGAACCACCCTAATTTTGGATGGAAACAAAACAATAGCCAACCATTTGTCCAAAACCAAACACAAGGCCAAAACATAAACCAACAATTTCCACAAAATAAACCGACCATAGAGGAAACCCTAAATAATTTCATACACTCTTGTAATGGAAGGATGGACTCTATAGAAGCTTCAGTGAAGAGAGTGGAAATACAGGTTGGGGCAGCTAGCGGAACAAATGTACAAACAAGAAACAGGAAAGCTGCCTAGTCAACCTGAACAAGCAAAGGCGATCACAGTCCTTCAAAGTGATGAGGAGGTACCTAAAAATTTACCTAATAATTCTAATGTTTTGTTGTCTAGTACAGGTAACTTGGAAGGTGAGAATTCAACTCTCAAGGGAGATGATGAGTCTAATACCACTCCTAATGAACTTCCCAAGAAAGAAATTGGAGAAACATCCAACATTTTTCGATTGCACAAGTCAATGGACCCATACCGACCACCAATACCACCAATAAACCAGTTTGAGGAGAAAAATCAGGATGAGCAATACTCTGACACTCTTGCTTTATTTTCTGGAATTAATTGTAATTTACCTCTTTTGGATATTATAAAGAACAGTTCAACTTATGATCCAATTTGCAGGAACTTTATCATCAAGAAGAATAGAAGCAAAGAGAATGAAATGTCAAAAATTGGTAGTCCAATAATCCAACCGCACTTACCTCTCAAAATGAAAGATCCAGGTAGTTTCCACATTAACATCACTATGGGAGATAAGAGGGTATTCAAAGCTATGCTAGATTTAGGAGCAGGTATAAACCTAATGCCATATTCAGTATACTTGCAACTAGGATTAGGAAAGCTTAAAGAAACAAGGATGACCCTTCAACTTGCAAACGGTTCTATTCAATACCCAAAAGGAATAGTGGAAAATTTGTTAGTACAGGTGGACAAGTTTATTGTACCAGTGGACTTTGTGGTGCTTGAGATGGACAAAAATTTTCTTAAGGACAAGGAACATAAAATTATTCTTGGTAGACCATTCATGGCCACGACCAAGACAACTATTGAGGTCCATAATAGGAAGTTATCAATGACAGTTTTTGGAGAGACTGTACAGTTTGAAATTTTTCAACCCTCCCCTATTCTTTCTAACATTCGATTGCAGGATAGCATAAGTAACAGAATTGAGGCTCAAAACATTGAATGGAGAGGGAAGGCCAAACTGATAAATTTAAGTCGGGATGATGCCTACAAAGAATGCATTAAGCATTCTAACTACAAAAACTCGACTTGGAGGACGAAAGCGCATTTTGAGAAAGATAAGGGAGGAGATAAACAGTACAATTACACATTTAACCCCCCTTGACACGAGATCAGTCACGTCTTGCTAAGACGTTAAACTAAGCCCTTAATGGAAGGCACCCATTCGGTATCGTATCTCTTTCATTGTTTTTATTTCTTTTATCGTATTTTTATTTTTTTTTTTATTTTTTTTTATTTTTTTTTATTCTTTATTGTTTAACTTAGTTTAATGTTTTTCTGTATTCATCTTACTTAGTTATAATCTAAAATTGGGTTTGAGTTTGAATTGTGTTGCATACACTTTGAGGTTCAATATATGTTCATACACATAAATTCTTCATGAGAAAAGCGAGGAACAGTGAACCGGAGCATAGCGAATAACGACACAATCTCATACGAAAGGGGGGTAACTTCTCACACTTTTTCTTAATCTCTTTTGTTCTTCTTTTTCACATTGAGGACAATGCAGAAAATAGGTTGGGGGTGGGAAGAATATTCCATGAGCATGAAATATGACCAATTTTAAATTTTTAACTTTGTCACTTGAATTGTTTTTAGTTAGTGTCGTGTCTACTTGATTCAATCCGGAAATCTATGATATTAACATGTGAGAGATGTTAGATTTTTACCTAAGCAACGAAGCACATAAATGTTAGATTTATCTAATTTGAGGATTTTGTGGTACATGTGGTAGTTTGAATGGTTAGTATAACTATTTTGATTTGTGGAATGTATGCATGTTCATGATATGTTTTAAGTCTCAACAATCTCTAGAACTCATTTGAAAACCCATTGAAGCGAAATAATAGAAACAAATGCCACTTAGAAAGTGATTTAGGCCATCTTTGGACCGTTTGGACTTTTCATGCCTCCCCGCAATATTTTATCAATAGCACACCCTTGAACTCAACATTGACATACATTGTACTACCCTTAGTGATAAGAGTACTTGATGTAATATTTGATTTTCATGAGCAATTATGTTATATTTGTCTTGCTTCATCATAAAAAAAAAGAATAAAAAAAAAAAAAAATGATGATGAGTGAAATAACGAGCAAGAAAAGTAGAGAAAGAAAATTAAGCAAAAAGATCCAAAGGACATATGAATTTAAGGGAGGATGAAAAAGCGCAATTAGTGGAAAAAGTTGAAAATATGTTTGTGAAATAAAAAGTACTCTTATCATATGAAAACATCATTTTCGTACTTTCATAATCACACACCTAGCCACAACTTTACAAGCTTAATGAAGTCCTATTGATTCTAGGTAGTTTAGTTTCTATATTAGTGGAGATGAGTTTGAAAAATGAGCATATGGAGTTTATAAGTGCAAAAATTCACACTCATATTTTACTTGCACATTTATGAGACATTGAAATGTAATCTTTGAATATCATGCATGACACGGTCAGATAGTATAACTAACGGGTTTGTGGTTTGATTGGTTGTTCAAAATCCGATTACCATGATAAGTTTGATGTTTGGACTGTTTTTGAGCTTAGGAAATGTTTAACTATTTCATGTGCCATTCGTTATTAACAATTTTTGAGACGTATGCATGGATTGATTCAAGTATGTTTTGAGTCTTTATTTGTGTCAGTTACGATGTTTGTGGGTATCATCACTGGAAACCCTCACGAGACTATAACTCGTCCACTAGGGCCACCTAGGGGTTTAAAGGCTTGTTGCATATGCTAAATGCAACCGTGACAATCTACGGAAGTGATTTAGGTTAGGTTAGTTTATTTGTTTGTTTTTAATTTTATTTTAGATCGCTTCACTTGCTAGAGACTAGCAAGAAGCTGGTTGGGGGTTGTGATGAGTGCTCGAAAAGCACTAATATTTCGTGATTAATTGTGCTTAATTGATTGATATATAGATTTATTATGATTATTATTTCGATTATTTTCATAAATCTATCCATTCGGAGTCACGGGTATATTTTAGTGCATTTCAGGTGTTTTTAGCGTCAAATGAGTCAAATGATGAAAACACGCAAAGACGGGACACCTACGGCGCTCGGATCACGAGTTACGGGCTAAACAAGACAAATATGTAAGCCTTACATAAAATGCCATCACATATGTAAGGGGGGACATGAAAAGAAGGAAGACATTGCGCGCCGCAGCGAGGGAAATACATGCCGCGGCGAGAGGCTCTCGGGTTGAATCCTGGAAAACATAGAAACATTGTGCGCCACGGCGGGATAATTGCATGCTGCGGCGGGGAGCTCTCGGGTTTTTGCATATTTTTCAGAATTTGTGTTGCACCGCGGCGGGGAAAATGCATGCCGCGGCGCGCCTATTCCTATGGCACATAGGATTCGTGTAAACCCTTACATCTATAAATACCCCCTTAGAGTCCCCCTTACAGAACTCGAACAATTCGTACACAACTCTCATTCTTCTCAATTTTGCGACCCAAACACTACATTCAATCAGTTTTGAGAGTGTTGCCACACTCTAACGAAGCGAGAGACAATATTCTAAGGATTCAAGGAAGCCAACGACGATCGAAGATAAAGCTTACGGAGAAGAACGTCATCCAATCCATAAGCGGTATTTAGATCTAGGATTTTCTTGTTGTTATAGAATTAATTTCTCTTCTCTATTTGTTAAAGTGTATGATCATATTTTATTTGTCTATGAATAATAATATGAACATGAACGGCTAGTCTAATTATGGATGTTTAGTTTGTGTTGCCATGTTTGCTAGAATTGTGTATGGTGTATTTTATTGATTTATGAATAAATTACTTTTTGATTAAGAGCATGTTTAGATATTTGATTATGAATAATCATGGGCCTATTTGATGTTCGTAGTTAGGTTGAAAAATCTGAGAATTTAGTTATAGGAACGTCACCTTAACTTTATTCCGAAACACTTAATCAAAGCTTCAAGTTAGTGACTTAGTCATAGCATTAATTTGATTGGCATGTTTTCCTTGCGCATAATTTGATTGTTATTTAATTTACCCCCGCCAAAGGCAGTTAATTAGTTAATCAACAAAGAGACCTACCCCCGCCAAAAGGAGTTTCGTAATTAAAAGGAAAGCCGGTAGTTTTGTTTATATAGGACGTTCATGTTATCTCACCATACCTTTTCGATGCAAGCATGGTCAACCAAGCTAAACGTCCATACATCCTCTATTGATATTTGATTTAATTGAATTGATTGTTTGATTGCGATTTTGTTTTCATTTGAGTGTCGTATGATTGTTCTCGTTACCAACAACAAACAACCTTTTTACAGTTTTATTAGCGTTAGGATTCTAGTTACTTAGAGTTTTAGTTTCACTAGAACTCTATTTAATTAGTGTTTTGTTTTCATTAGAACTCTGTTTAAGTTAAAAGTTAGTTATTTAAAACCACTGCAATTCCTTGAGAGACCGACCTTGGAAGTTGCTTGTCACTTTACTACGAGTGATTCGTACACTTGCGAGTACACATTTTAACACATCAGTCCACAACTAAGGTAGGCCAACATGATCAACAATAAACACTTGTTCATCAAAAAATGCATCATTAATAATTAAATTACCAAGGCAATGTCATAAGGACACCTAGGGACTTACTCCACTCATACAAAAAGTGGAAGATAAAAACAAACAACAAGGAACAAAAGTAATTATACAAGTGAAAGTAGTAAATGCATTCCGATCTCAATAGAGATAATATATGTTGTCAAATATACAGAGAAAAATTCAAATTGTACTAACTCATGCAACAAAGCATACATACACAGCAATGTAACATGGTAAGCCCACTTAGGTTCCAATCCTAAGTGGTAATATCCACGAGTTGCTTAAGGCAACCACTCATCAGCCAAATTCACTAAATAAAAATAAACAGTTAATACCGACTCAATAAGGTAAGACACCAAATATCTCTATCAGTCAGAGACCATCTGTCTTAACTACCTCGGCTGCTATCACCAGCTGTCATCATAACTACTTTGATCCACATTGAATCTGGCTCACCTTTAGAGCCACACACCAAGCATTGTGATGCAAATACCTATGATTAGATTAGTGAAATCTAAACAAGATAAATATTTTTCACTGAAATAATTACGTAAAAATACCTCATATCAATAATACGGAAACACATAAAAAGAATTTCACAAACTCTACAACCATCTCATATCTCAATACAGAAAAATACTCGATGTATTGAGACTATGAAAAAAATTAAAGAATTAATCTCCAAGTGAAATTATCACCTCCAAATCACTAATACAGAAACACATTCAACGTATTAGTAATACACAAAAAGTAAAAATATTTTTCATAACAGTAGAAAATATTTTTCACCTAATCAAAAGATTTCAAAAAGAGTTACAAAAATGACAGAGTTTTTACATTTAAATTTCTTAGAGAAACAAATAAAGTGAGTGGGTATTTATAGAAAAATCTCCAAGCACCATAACCCTTGCAAACCCTTCACGACACCATCGCAGACCAACTCGCCAAGGTATCAATGAGATACCGGCGAGCCCACAACAAGGTCCAAAGGTCAAAATAACGAGCAAAAAAATATTGCCTAGCCCTCCCCGACCACTCTCCAAGCTACCTCCGCCAGGCATCACTGACCACTCCAGTGAACCCCCACTAGATTTTAGTAAGGTTCAATGAGACACAGAACTATCCTGTGCACACTCTCAGACCCTTCGCCGACCACCTCGAAGAGCTACCGACAATACCTCCGCGAGACCCTAGTGAACCACTAAAAATAAGTTTTTTCAAGGAAAAACTTCACCAAATAAAAAGCCATGAACACCACCAACTCAGGGAAACAAATGCAAGTAAAAACATATTTTAATATGCAATTTATATGCTCCCAACCACCCTGTGGTGTGTGTATCATACAAATATCCTACTGCATAATCCACTCCTTTAACATTTCAAAAGCTTCTAGAGAAGCCTCATTAAATTTGAATGGCTTATCTTTCTCCAAGAGATTACAAAAAGGCTTAGATATCTTGGAGAATTCTTGGATAAATCTTCTATAAAATCTTATATGGCTAAGGAAACTTCCCACCCTTCTCCTATTGTTTGGTGGAGACAACTTTTCAAGCACCTCAATCTTGGCTCTATCAACTTTAATTCCTTTAGAGAAAACTCTATGACCTAAGATAATCCCTTCATTTACCATGAAGTGACACTTTTCCCAATTTAAGACCAAATTCGTTTCTTCGAGTATTTGCAAGAAAAGAGAAAGATGGTGCAATCAAGCATTAAAAGTGTCACCAAACACACAAAAAAATCCTCTATAAATACCTCCAAGATTTACTCTATAATGTCCGAAAATATAGCCATCATGCATCATTGAAAAGTAGCCAATGCATTGCACAACCCAAATTGCATTCTTCAAAAAGCAAATGTCCCATATGGACAAGTGAAATTGGTCTTCTCATGGTCCTCCAGAGATAAGACAATTTGGTTGTACCCCGAGTACCCATTTAAAAGACAATAAAACACATGACCTGCATACCTATCAAGCATTTGGTCTATGAAGGGCAAAGAAAAATAATCCTTTCGAGTCCCTTTATTAACCTTTCGATAATTCATACAAACTCTCCATCTAGTTACCGTTCTTGTTGGGATGAGATCATTAGCTTTGTTCAATACCACTGTCATACCACCCTTTTTAGATACACATTGAATCTAGGTCACCCAAATGCTATCGGATATGGGGAAAATGATACCCATGTCCAACCATTTAATGACCTCCTTTTTCACTACATCTTTCATCACTAGATTCAACCTCCTTTGTGCATCTCTAGTAGGAATAGTCCGTTCTTCCATCAAAATTTTGTGCATACAAATGGAATGGCTAATTCATTTGATATCGGCTATAGACCACCCAATATCTCCTTTTTTTTCTTTTAAAATCGCCAATAACCTTACCTCTTGTTCCTTGGTGAGTGTTGAAGAAATGATCATAGGTAGTGTCTCATCATCTCCCAAATAAGCATATGAAGGTCACTAAGCAATGGCTTAAGCTTTAATTTAAGAAGCTCTTCAATAGATGGCTTAAGTGAGGATCTATTTTTCAACATTTCATCAAAAGCACTAATAACAACATAAGGAGGCATAGCCTAAATAAATGCACAATATCCACAACATCATCATTCAAACCCATATTATCTCCATCATGGTCATTCAAAACAATGTTACCACTACTCTAATGCACATAATTATCAACATGAAAATCAATAGTCTCAATGACCTCATGCATACTATCATCATCAAAATCATCAATGTCAACTCATGAGCATGCATAGCATCACAAACACTATCACCATTTTTTGCATCTAAAATATATGATCTAATGATAACAAACTCTAAAGGATCAATAGGATAGTCATCTCTAAATATATCATGCTCACATTTCTCAAGAGAATACATCCTAAAACAATCATCCATATCATTTGAAAATTTCGTAGATTTAAAACATTAAATTTTACCTCTTCATTTTGTATCTTCATGGTGATCTCTCATTTGTGTACGTCAATCAAAGCTCTCCTAGTAGCAAATAAACTACACTCTTCCATGAATGGCACCATCTCATAGTCTCCCAAACACCTCTCCTTGGTTAAGATGTCCTTCATAAACTTCACATAAGATGGAATTTACTCAAGAGCATCGGGAAATGGAACGCTGATATGTAATTTCTTAAAAACTTCAATAAATTCAGAAAATTTCTTATCCATTTAGTTCTTTTGAAACCTTTGGGGATTTGGTAGTGGAAGGTTATATGCAAGACTCAATTTAGATGCATAAGATTCTTCTTGTTGTCATTCCTCCCTTCACTCTTTTTTTTCTCATCCACTTTTTCTTCAACTTCATCATTATCTCCTCCTAATTTCTTACCACTCCGAAGAGTTATAGCTTTGTATTGTTCTTTCCTATCTCTCTTAAGATTTGGTAAAGTATCACTAGGGAGAGAGCCTTGTAGTACGTTATGAAGTATTTGGGCCATTTTCCTCATTTGCATCTCCAAATTTTTTATTGAAGCTCTAAGTGTAGCTTCCAACTTATCAACTCTAGCCTCCAATTTGTTACCCATGGTTTCAAACTGAGAATCAATACAAGTCTAAATACGATTCTCTAAACCCTTCACCATACTCATTATAGCATCAAACTTATCATCTAAGTTTGGTTTCTTCTCTTGGGTAGGTTGTTCAAAATTGGGTGGTTGAAATGGCGATCGGTTTGGAAACCCACTTCCTTGATTGTTGCTACTTCAAAAATTTTGGTAATTCTTCCAACATGGATTGTAAGTGTTGGAATAAAGATTACCTTGGCAATTGTAGTTCCCCACAAAGTTCACCAATTTTGGATTATACATACAAACATCACTTCCATGGCTCCCACTACATATGTCGCACACTAAGAATGGACTTTGTACTATATTGACTCCCACGGGTCCCATATCCAACTTCTTAGACAATCCCAACAAAATTGCCTTAGTTTGGGCTTGTAATGTTGAAGGTATCCATGTCCATTATACAACTATGTTTTTTCAAAATTACCTCTCAACCGGCCATTGACAATTATTGGAAGTCATTTCTTCCAAAGAGGCAAATGCTTCATCTTTGGTTTTACTCATAATTAGTCCACCTATCACAGCATCAATTATAGTACATGGTTTTTCAATCTAATTGTTGTAAAAAGTTTGAAATTAAAGCCACTTTGATGACCTATGATATGGACACCTTCTCATAAGCTCCTTAAATCTTTCCCATGCTTCATCAAATGACCTTCCCCCTCAAATTGTTGGAATGAAGTTATGTCATTCCTTAACTTTGCACTCTTGGCAAGAGGAAAATACTTAGCAAAAAACTTTTGGGGTAAGTCATCCCATGTTTTGATGAAACCCGATAGTAGAGATTGGAGCCAACTCTTAGTTTTATTCTGAAGAAAGAATGGAAAAAACTAAAGTCTAATAGCCTTATCGAACACCACATTTTGCTTTAATGTATCACAAAACTCCATAAAATATGCTAAATGGTGTTCGTATCATCATTTACAAAACCCCAAAATTGGTTCACTTGAACCATTTGTATGACTGCCGACTTCATCATTAGCATTTTAACATTAGGCCTCCGAATAGACATGTGAATACCATCCACCATTAGTATAGCATACTCCCGAAGAGCCTTAGGTTCATCAATCCCTTATTGAAATGGTAGTGGTTGATTTGTTGTCTCTCCATGGTAGGAAAATTTAGTTGAAGTCCCTCTTTAATCAACCTATGAAATGTCTTTTCAATTTATGGGTTTAGAGGGATAGTCTCCAAACTTTGAGCCTTACGCATGCAAAATTCAAAAAAATAAAACAAAACTATAATAAAATATTAGTAATAAAAGAAATGTTCAAAGTAAAGAAATATAGCATTTACTCAATATTATTCCTAATATATGCTCAAGTCCACTGCAACAACGCTAAAAACTTGGCACGAATCCTACAACTATACAATATGTACACAAGTAGCAAAGTGTGCATGAGCACGAGTCAATCCTCGAAGACTTCAAAAAATTATGTATATTAAGACTAGCTATTAAGTTGAATATTTTCTTACTCTAGTTAAATAATTAAAGTAGAATTTAAATGCTTAATTAAACTATATAAAATTTAATGTAACAAGTTTCAACACAAATTAGAGAAATCTAGGAGTTCAAAATTTTCCGTTCTACTCTCATGATTTTTTATGTCTCTCTAAATTTAAATAAAATGCATGGATTATTAATCAAATTCTACTCAATTTATTATCACCCACATGTCTATGGTCATAATAATCATAATCCATATAAACCTAGCCCACATGCTCATAGCCATCTAAGTATACATGAGTCATTAAGCACCTAGAATTCATAATTGATTACACACATAACAATAAAAATTTCTTGCCTCATTACATATATGTTAATTTAATGCATGTTCACAATTTTATACCAATCTTTCAATAGTGCGTAAAATTAACAAATTACCTAATTAAATGGCCAATTTAAATAGGAGCATTAAACACACTAAATTAGATAATCTAAACAATTAAATAATACAAAATACACATTAAAAAATCATGTTTATAGAATAGGTTCCATTAAATCCCTATAACAAAGTCTCTACTCCATAGTACCCTTTTTAAAACAATAAAAACAAGAGAAAAATTATGAGAAATATAAAGATTACACTTAAAAGAGTTGAATGGCGAAATCTTTGTGAAGAATTCATCAAAAAATGCTCCCAAGTTGCCTCTTTTTGCTCCAAAAATCTCGAATCCTTTCCTACTTGTTCAAAAATGGTGAAAATTGCTCAAAATTATGTTATCTCTGGTTTGATGGGGTTTTGGGCCTAAAATCCAGGAAAAATGGCTCAGATAAAATTTAGACCATTCGATCAGCTTTTAATCTGTAGTTGTCACAAAATTATTTAAAAACTAGTGATGCCCATTAAAAAAGGTGGGACTAAAGGCATGACGATACATGGCACGTAGAAAAGGTAGAGTGGTGTGCAATCGCAACAAGTGGTGCGTTAAGGGAGACTGCGTGGATCGAATTGCTAAGTTGGTACCACGAGGCACTCTACAATTCACTAGAATAGCTTGCGTAGAAATGTAATGATGCAGTTTGACAAATTAGATAGAGACACGTGGCATGAGCAGACCGTTTGGTAAATTCTGGAAGCAACGTCGTGCTGACATGTGTAGCCCTAACTATATAAGGTTTGATACCCAGAGCAGATCAATTGGTTGCTATTGTTTATGTGGTGACTAGCTGGCTTCCATATGTCTCTAGATATTTCCAAGGGCATCTAGGATACTTCTATGCGCATCCACTTGCATAAAATAATTCGTAAAAAAATCCTAAAAATTTCCAAAAATTAGATTGTCATCCCTTTTTATCATTTTACCTAAAACATGTCATATTTTAATATTTTAATCCAAAAATATTATTATTCAATTAAACAAGTTAATATTAAGCATGAATTAATGTAATAACTCTATTTTCATAGAGTTATCGATACTTGTCTGGTTTTGTTGTTATTCTCTATCTAATCTATTACTTACTATAGTTCAATCTGTTATTGCTTTTATAGTAAGTTCTTGGGTTTTTTTTTCTTCTTTGTCTTCAATTGATTTCAGTTATTTTCATTCAAGAGTTTTGAGGCTCTCTAGACTCGCCTTCTAATTATAATACTGGTTCTGTCTCTTGTTTGTTTTATTATTTCTTCTTGTTGGCTATTATTTTGAGATCTCTAGTTATAATGAAGTTTCTTGTATGGATTTGTCACAAGATTGGAAAGGAAGAGACGTGTGTTTTGAAAGAAGCTGTTTTTGAATTCTCTCCTATGTTGAGGTGCTTGATGGAAATGAATGGTAGAAAATGCAAAGCTACTAGGCTAAGTCGAATGCTACAATATAATCAGTGGCATGTAGTGGATCCTATTTGTGTGATTGCTTCTATGCTTAAGAGCTTCATGATTCTCATTTTGGTGTTGTTAATGAGGAAAATGTGTGAGATTCAGGAAAATTTATATGGGAAAGGGCTAATTTTGGAAGGATAATTATATTGATTTTGATTTTGTCATGCTTAGTTTTGGCCATGTTGAGTCTCATATGTAATCATGGCTTCCAGCTTGATTGTTAGATGTTAGTTGTGGTATCTTTGTTATTTTCTATCTTTGATGATAATGCTTGTGTTAACTTCTCGTCTCTTGAATGCTATTTACTTATGCCCAATACCTGGTGAGTTTTGTGAACTACTTTTAAAGTTTTTGCTACTAGCTCTTATTGCTAGAAATATCGTTCTTGGAGTCTTTGGGTGGTCATAGTGATTACTGAAGATGGAGTTCCTACTAGTTCTTTGTTTTAGTTTGTTCTCTTATTTTTCTTTTTTTTAGTTATATTTGTTGAATTTGAACTATGTTTATATTGTTTTGAATTTGTTTAATGAAAGTTTTTCTTTCAACAAAAAAACAAAAATAATATATATATATATATGTGTGTGTGTGTGTGTGTGTACACTCCTAAAAGGTAAATGTATATGTATATGTATACACTCCTAAAAGGTATAGGAAAATAAATTAGGAATGACAATGGATCATATTTGATGTAATATGGGTCTGATTCAATCTAATCCGTAATAAAATTGAAAAATCGATTGATTTTAATTTGTGGATAAAAATACAAACCTAAAATTAAATTTGTAGATCAACATATATCCAAAAGTTGTTTGATTGGTACATATTTATTATTTTTTATATGTGTTCATAAAATATTTGGAAATATTTTCATACATAATTATTTTTAAACAATAATTCAATTTTTTTCCTTATTTGTATACTATTTTTTAATAACAGTTAAACATTAACAAACACATGTGTACTCATATACAATGATATGGTTGGAACTCACATAACTTTGTACCATGAAAAGCATATACCTTGTATGAAAATTTATTTGATATGCATACTATTAACAATAAAATGAAAATGCTACATTGATTAAATTAAGAAATATAGAGTTTATAAGAATCACAATTTCCTCGGTACTTGTTAAGTTAATTAACATTTTGGGATTTGGCAGCTGCTGTTGCTTATAACTCTAAAAAATTGACACCCTTTTTGGCCACGTACAATAATTATTAGATTATTTTTTAATATAATCACGTACAACCAAAACGTACTCTAAATTTAAATAATAATAATAACGATTAAGAATAATAGAAATAATACATATACATAATTATATATAGCAGGTTCCCAGAATTTATGCCTACCAATCCAAGCATTGTTTTTTCTTGGGAAAATAACAAAACTAACACCCCCCAAAAATTATAATAACAAAACTAGCACCCCTGTGTTCAATTAAAATTGAACGACAATAATTTGGACTCGTTCAATATTGAACGTTCAATATTATCCGTTCAATTAGAATTGAATGACGATAATTAGACCTATTTAATATTGAACGTTCAATATTTTACGTTCAAATTGAATATTGAACGTTCAATATTAAACGTTCAATTCTAATTGAACACAAGGGGGTGCTAGTTTTGTTATTATAATTTTTAGGGGGTGCTATTTTTGATAATTTCCCTTTTTTCTTTGAACGAGTCAGAACCATAAATTTCTATAAAGCAATTAATCTTTAATCAGCAAACAAGTTTTATTAAAATTCGTTATGGAATATTAATAACATAAGCCGACTTGCACATTCGATGGGCCATAGGCGCAACTTAGAGCCTCAGATATGCGTAGTTTGCGCTTGAATCACATGCAATTGGGAAAGACAAAACTTAATTATTTAATAATTACCAACAATCTGAACTCATCTTTGTGCTTTCATAGGTGATGAGTTGTGCAAGCTACTTATTATGAAACTCTAGCTAGCTTGTCAATCCACGTATAAAAAAAAATATTTTTATATATTACAAATACACGTAATTATTTTTTATTAATTGTAATTTTGTAAGTTTAATTATATTTATTAATAATAATCTGATATGTCATTTAAAATATATTTAAAATTTTCAATGCATAGAATTTTCAAACAACAAAAAAACTTATCATTCGTGAACGAACAAAAAGTAAAAAAAATAGTAACATTTCCATCAATTACAAGTTTTTTATTTATTAAAATAACATATTACATACTTTAAGGTCCTTTTTTTAGACGAAATTTCAACACACATTTTTTCAATACTTACTTGAAGCATATAATATTGTAGTAGAAAATTGACCAATCACATAACAAAATTAAGCTAATACAGAGTTAATTTAATTGACATTTAATTGGATAATAGACAACATTAGAGAAGTTCTTGTTTGAACTTGAGATTTGATTATTCCAAAGTGTCTTATCTGCCGCGAATCACAATATAAATCTTACCATGTCATTGTATGCTCGACCTAAAATTAATTAGGTTAAATAAAAATAACTTGCTACAATATATATATATATATATATATATATATATATATATATATATATATAGAGAAAAAGCTAAATAATTAAAGTGAATTATTAGTGTTCGCGCCTATCCCTTAATTGTCTAAAGAGGTGTACACTGCACAACGATACATGCATGTAGTGAGAGCCTGACCTGTGTGTGAAAGTGAAAGCACACGATAATGTGCCAACAAAATGTTATGTCCGTACAGTAAATTGATGAGACTGGCCTCCATGTTAGAAAATATATGCCGAAGAATTGTTGGCATATTTTTGTAATAAGTTTTAAGTTTAATTATTTTAAAAAAATTATCAAAAATAATACTCTTAAAATTTATAATTATAAAATTAGTATTTCAATAATATTGAATGTTTAATTTGAACGTAAAATATTGAACTTGTCTAAATTATCGTAGTTCAATTTCAATTGAATGGGTGTTCAAAAAAAATGACATATTAGTTATTTTTTTAATTGTAAAAATATAAGTTTGAATACAATGAGTGCTAGTTTTGTTATTACGAATTTTAAGGGATATTATTTTTGTTATTTTTTCTTAATTTTTATAACTTGTCGACACAATTAAAAAAAAATTACGTTTTTAAGCTCCTTTAATTTTTTTATCGCTGATCTAATCACCTAGATGATATTTATTTACTTAGGTATAATTTAAATCATATGATCGAACTTTACTAACAGAGAGTATTTGTAAACAAAAAAATTTCGGCAATTTTTTACAAGTAATTTTTCAATACAAAATATAAAATACAATTTTTTTTTCTAAGGGTATGGGTCGATATGGCCCCACCCTAAAGTGCTAATTATGTCCCTGAAATCAATCTAAATGTCATGTTTTGATCGGAAATGTTGGGGGAAAAATTAAAGTTAATGGTCCTATTATTGTGGTTCAATTATCTGGCAAATAGATTAAGATTGTGCCTTGACAAAAGATATTAAAAAATAATTAGTGTACGCGTTAGAACAACTTCAAAAAAATATTAAAAAATTATTTAAAATAATATTTTTAAAATTATAATAATAAAAAAAATATATATTTTTAAATCGATAGAAATATAAATTAATATTATAGGGTATTATTTTTATTATTATAAATATTATTAGTGTTAATTTTATAATTTTTTAAAAAATATTGATACGTCTCTCATCAACTTGGACACCTAAAAGTAGAAGTGACAATACAGTTCAACAGCTAGTGTGATAATATAATTAATTATAAAGCTATGTTAATATTAAATTAGGTTTATAAATTAATAATATAATTTAGTTCTTTTATTAATCAGCTCGATGTCATAGACTCATAAGCGATTTAGCAATTGCTTTCTAAGGAGATCTCAAGGAAGAAAATGATTAACGAAATCAAATAAATTAATAATTATACGTAACCAAGTTGAATCGATCCCCTAATTAAAGACTTAATTGGTCATTTGAATCTTATTAACTACAATTTTTGTGATACATTCAAAGGAATGCCAGTTGGTGGTGGATTTCTTCGTAATACCTTTTTATAATTTATTTTATAGTATTAGAGGATTAAAAAATCTCTCAAATTTTTATATATGCCTTAATTGTTAAAATAATGTTATTTTTAACTCATAATTTATAAAGAAATATAAATGGCAAAGGGTCATGTAGCTTACACAAGTAAAATTTATAAGTCTTGTAGCTTTTTATTGGATCAAATAACTTATATTGCTTTCATAAAATTAACAATAAAATTATATTTTGACCGTTGAATGAAAAACAGGCCAAATTTTGTCGAGCGTTGGTCATATAACCAAATTTTTAAGGTTTTTTATAGTCATTTAGTATTGCCCTAATAACCTTAAGAAATTTTATATTTTAAAAATACTCTCATAAATTTGATAACATGAACAACAACTAAACATAATTTAGCCCAATTTCTTAGCCAATAATTAAAATATGATTTTAAAATTAATTTTATTAAAGCAGTAGAATTTATATAATTAACTAAAAAGTTATGAGATTTATGCACTTTATTTGTGTAAATTACAGCACTTCTAATATCTTTCACAAAAAAGAAATGTAAACCTCATTTTTAAATGTGCAAAAGAAAAAAAAAAACATATAATTTTTATGTTATATATAAAAGAAATATATGCAGCTTGTGGAGGGATTTAAAAATGACTCAATCTATAAATTGTATTATATTATCTAATTAAACTTTGAAGAATGAATGCATGTCATTATGGTAATATCCAAGCAAATAGGGGAATAAGTAACATTGAAAAAACTCCCAAACATATATAAAACAAATCTAGGACTTGGTGATTTTTAGCGATAATATTCCATTAACGAGACGCCAAGAAATAAGGGGGAAGAAATAACCGAAGAGAATGTCTTATTGCTTTGTGTGTTCATTGAAAATGCTACCAAGATTCCCATTATTGGTATAAAAGACGCCTATCCCCATTGTATTTTTACATTTAATGCATTCAATTCCAAAGTAATTCCAAATGTAACTAATGGGCTTGCAAACACACACGTAGTCACATGAATCTTGTGTAGGTACGTTTCATATCCTATTGGTAAGACACACTCAACTTATATAACATTCATGGATAAAGGGCGTAAGAGGTCTTCATACTTACAAAAATAGAGCCCATAAATTTTGTAGTTTTTTAGTGGATTACATAAATCTTGTTGCTTTCATAAATTAACACTAAAGTCCTATTTTAACTATTGATTAAAAACTTGAGCCAGATTTTGTCATGTATTATTTATATAACAAAATTTGTAAGGTTATTTCTAATCATTTATCATCACTATAATAATTTCAATAAAATTGTTATTTTATAGATACTCTCAAAATTTGATAACATTACTAGCAAATGACAAAATTTGACCTAATTTCTCAGTCAATAGATAAAATAAGACCTTACTATTAATTTTATAAAAACAACAGAAACTATGTGGTCTACTAAAAAGCTAGATGACTACATGGCTTTAGTTAATGCGTACACCCCTTTGTTGTTTCAGTCGCACTCTTTACTTTCTTCTTTAGTCCATTCTCTCATGAGCTTCTCAACAATTTTACCTTCTTCTTCAACTTTCGTAGGAAGTGTCCAATTGTTCTCTACTTGAAATCAAATTAGGTCTCTCATAGACCTGAAGAAAGCTCGTATCTTTGACTTCCAATAGGAATTGTTTTGTCTATTGAGAAGGGGAGGTCTACCTACATTTTCTCCTTCACTGAAGTCCATCCTAGTGAATAGTGATTATGTGTAAAGTACAAGAAAATGATCAACATCAGAGCTGTTAAGCCCAAAAAGGTGTTCCAACTTTGATCCATTTGAGAAAGTTCGAACCTGGCTAACTACTAAGGCAATGTGATACAAACAACTTAGGACTCACACATCTCATACAAACAACAAAAGGTAAATACAACAATGAAGAATATAGAAATAAGTCAAGTAATAAAAGATGTCCAATCATTGAGTAATTCCCATATGTTGGCACATACTAGAATATATCAATTATTGTACTAATGCATGCAACAGAGCAATCAAACATGACGATGTAACGTGATAAATTCACTTAGGCTTCAATCCTAAGTGGCAACATCTAAGAACAACTACTCACAGCAAACAATTCACAAAGAATAAATAGTTATACAACTCAATAAAGATAAACGCCTATGCCTCTATCAGTAGGGACCACCTGTCATAACTGCCTATGCTGCTATTTGCAGCTTTCATCACAGCTACTATGATCCGCTCGAGATCTGGCTCTCCTCTAGAGCCCCACTATCAAGTAGTGTGATATAAGTACCTACAGCCAATAAGTATGAATCCTAATCTATGAAAAATCTGCCTAAATATGATTTTTCTAAAATCACCAATTATCAATAATACGAAAAAATACTTGACAAATTGTTGACACGAAATCACTTTTCACAAAGATTATATTTTCTCAAAAACACCACGTATCATAATACGAAACAATACACAATGAGTTTGAAAGAGTTCAAACTAAGCTAACTATCAAAGTAAGGTGGTAAGGACACCTTTGGACTTAATCCCCTCGTGCACAAAGTTGAAGATAAAACAAGCAGAGTAAAGAAACAATAAAGTAGGCATAATATACAGTAAACACAAAGCGCTTTTCAATTACTAAGTAATTTTTATATGTTGGCACATATCTAAATAAATCATTAACTGTACAAACACAACTAATAGAACATTCAAACACAATAATATAACGTGGTAAGTTCTCTTAGACTCTAATCATAAGTAGTAATATCCATGGGTTGTTTAAGGCAACCACTCAGCAGCTAAATTAACTAAAATGAAATAAATAGTTAATACAACTAGATAAAGTAAAATGCATATACCTCTATCAGTTACAACCACCTGTCCTAACTACCTATCCTACTCCTACCAATTGTCTCCACAGTTACTTTGATCCACAAAGGATCCTGCTCACCTCTAGAGCCACACCACTATACAAAGTAGTACTAGTACTTGCAATCAATATACGTGAAATCTAAACAAGATAACACTCACCCAAAATATTATTTTTGTAAAAGCTTCTCGTATCAAGAATACGAAAAAGTACTCAATGTATTGTGGACACGAAATCTCAAAAATAACACAAATTATGATTTTCACATAACACCTCTCGTATTGCAATACAGAACAACACTCAATGTTTGTTAACTATATAAACACAATTTATCAAAATCAAAAATTTGTTTTTCAAAACAGCAAATCATTAATACGGAAAAAAAACACTTAACGTATTATGATTTGATAAGTCAAATGATTTTCAAAAGCACATAATGAGATTGGAAAATAACATAGTTTTTGCTCTAAAAATTCTTAAGAAAAACTAAAGAAATAAATGGGTATAGAGAATTTTTCAATCTTTGGGACCCTCGCTGACCCACCTCAATGAGATCCAATAGGAGGTAAAATGAACAAAACATCATCATTAACCATCGCTAACATACCTTGGCAAGCACACTATTAGGGACTTAGTGAGGATCTCGATGAACCACTTTAAAGTAAAAACTTTGTAAATAAAAGTTTCATAAATACTGATGTGATAAATTTAGTACTCGCAAATGTACGAATCACTCGTAGAAAAGTGACAAGCAATCTCCGAGATCGATCTCTCAAGGTATTACAGTGGTTCTAAATAACCTTCTTTTTAATCTAAATAGAGTTCTAACGCAAGTAAAACACTAATTAAATAGAGTTCTAGTGAAACTAAAACTCTAAGTAACTAGAGTCCTAAACCTAGTAAAACTGTAAAAAGTGTTTTGTTTAATAACGAGATCAATGGTAGCAAACAATTAAACAAAAACAATATCGCAAGTTCACAATCAATTCAAATAGAATTGAAAATCAATGGAGGATGTATGGACATTTAGTTTAGTTGGCCATACTTGCATCGAAAAGTAATGGTGAAATAACATGAACGTTCTAATAAATTAGTATTACCGACTTTCCTTTTAATTACGAGAATGCCTACGGTCGGGGTAAATCTCTTTGTTGATTAACTAATTAACATCCCACGATCGGGTATATCAAATAGCAATCAAATTATGCACAAGGAAATTTATGCCAATCAAACTAATGATATGACTAAGTCACTAATTTGAAGCTTTGATTAAGTGTTTCAGAATAAAGTTAAGGTGACGTTCCTAAAACTATATTCCCAGATTTTTCAACCTAACTATGAATATCAAATTGGCCCATGAAAATTCATAATTAAATATCTAAACATGCTCTTAATTAAAAGTTAATTTATTTATATTAAATCAATAAAACATTCACCAAAAACGATTCTAGCAAACATGACAACGCAAACTAAACATCCATAATGAAATTAGCCACTCATGTTCATATTAAAATTCATAGACAAATATAATATGATCATACACTCAAAGTAGAAAGAAGAAAGATAAAATTCTATAACAACAAGGAAATCCTAGATCTAAATACCGCTAATGGATGGGATGGCGTTCTTCTCCAAAAGCTTGATCTTCGATCGTCAATGGCTTCCTTGGATTCTTAGAATGGTTTCTCTTGCTTCGTTGAGTGTGGCAAAGCTCCTAAAACTTGATTGAATCCTTTGTTTGTTCGCAAAATTGTAGAGTGTAAAAGTTGTATTCGAGTTGTCTATAAAGAGGATTCTAGAGGGGGTATTTATAGATGTAAGGGTTTACACAATTCTTGATTGCAATAGGAATAGGCGCGCCGCGGCATACATTTTCTCCGCCACAGCACAACACAAAAATTCGAAATATTGGTAAAAACCCGAGAGCTCCCCGCCGCGGCATATATTTTCCTCACCGCGGCGCGCTTCGCCTTTCCTTTCTTCACATTTACCCCCTTACATATGTGCTTTCTTGTTATGTAAGGCTTACATATTTGGTCTCATTTTGTCCGAAACTCGTGATCCGAGAGCCGTAAGTGTTCCGTCTTTGCGTGTTTGCATTATTCAACTCATTTTGACGCTAAAAACACCTGAAATACACTAAAACATACCCGTGATTCTGAATTGATAGATTTATGAAAAATAGTCAAATAAACAATAATAACAAATCTATTTTTAAATAATTAAGAGGTATAAATCACGAAATATTAGTGCTTTTCGAGCACTTATTACAACCCCCAACCAACTTCTTGCTAGTCTCTAGCAAGAGAAGCGATCTAAAAATTAAAATAAAACAAATAAAATAAATTAACCTAAATCACTTTCGTAGATTTTCACGATTGCATTTTGGCATATGCAACAAGCCTTTAAACCCCTAGGTGGCCCTAATGGACGAGTTATAGTCTCGTGAGGGTTTCTAATGATGATACCCTCAAACATCATAACTAACAAAACTAATAAAGACTCTAAACATACTCGAATCAATCCATGCATATGTCTCAAAAATTATCAACAACGAATGGCATATGAAATAGTTAAAAATCACTTAAGCTCAAAAACAGTCCAAATATCAAACCCATCTTAGAAATCGAATTTCGAGCAACTAATCATAACACAAGCTCGTTATTTACACTATCTGATCGTGTCATGCATGATATTCATATATTACATTTAATATCTCATAAATGGGCAAGTAAAATATGAATTAAAATTTTTGCACTTACAAAATCCATAGGCTCACTTTTCAAATCCATCTCCACTAATACAAAAATCAAACTACTTAGAATCAATAGGACTTCATTAAGCTTATAAAGTTGTGGTTAGGTGTGTGATTATGAAAGTACAGAAATGATATTTTCACTAGGATAAGAGTACTTTTTATTTCAAAAACTTATTTTTCAACTTTTTCTACCAAGTTTTCTTTTTTATCCTCCTATAAATTCCATATGTCCCTTGGATCTTTTTGTTTGATTTTCTTTCTTTACTTTTCTTGCTTATTTCAATCAATTTCTCATTTTTTTTTACAAGCAAGATAAATACCATCTTAATTGCTCATAAAAATCAAATATTACATTGAGTACTCTTATCAATAAGGGTACTATAATGTATATCAATGTTGAGTTTATGGGTGTCACTATGGATAAAATAATACGGGAAGGCTTGAAAAGTCCAAACGGTCCAAAGATGGCCTAAATCACTTTCTAAGTGGCATTTGATTCTATCATTTCGCTTCAATGGGTTTTCAAATGAGTTCTAGAGTTTGTTGAAATTTAAAATATATCACGAACATGCACACATTACACAAACCAAAATAGTCATACTAACCATACAAATTATCACATATACCACAAAATCCTCAAATTAGATGAATCTAACATTTATGTGCTTCGTTGCTTAGGTAAAAATTTAATTTCTTTCATATATCACCATCATTACAATCATGTTAATATCATAGACTTTCAGATTGACTCAAGTGGACACAACACTATCCTAACAAAATTCAAGTGACAAAAGTTAAAAATTTAAATTTGGTCTAATTTTATGCTCATGGAATATTTTTTCCACCCCTAACCTAATTTCTACATTGTCCTCAATGTCAAAAAGAAAAACAAAAGAAATTAAGAAAAGAAGTGAGAGAAGTAATCCCTCTTTCGTATGAGATTGTGTACACTACACATACGCTCCGGTTTATTATTCCTCGCTTTTCTCATGATGAAGCATTTATTGTGCAAGAAACATGTATGAAACCTCAAAGTATATGCATCACAACTCAAATCTAAATTTAAATTTAAATTATAACTAAATCAAATGAAAAACAAAGACATTAAACAAAGTTAGAAATCTTAAACAATCCAAAGAAAAATAAAATAAAAGAAAATTAAAGTAGAAAATGAAAATAAACGAAGATACAACTGGGAGGCTTAGTCGTCCATGTCATCATTATGCTCGTTGCCGTCCTTAGGTTGATTTTTGTGAGAAAATAGGAGGAAAGTGGAGAGAAAATTAGAGAGTGTTTGAGAGAAAGTGAGAGAAGGTGAAGGAAATTTGGGGAAGAAAATTTTGACTCCACGAGCTACCCATTTTCTAGAAAAATTTAGAGGCGCACCGCGGCACAAGTTTTTCCCCGCCGCAGCATAGATCAATTTTGAAAAAAAATGCGTGAAACAGAACCATACTTGCGGCAGCACAAACATTTCCCTGCCGCGGCATGCATAAAATTTCAAAAATTTGTCCCAAAATAGAACCACACTCGCCACGGCACAATTTTTTCCCGCCGCAGAACACAAATTTTTTTTACAATTCATTCTAAAACAGAAACATCCTCGCCGCGGCACAATTTTTCCCTGCTGCGGCACACACAAAATTTTAAAATTTTTTATTTCTTTGGGATTTTTGAAAATGGGTAATGCATTCACCTCCAACCAATATTAGGGTAGTCTCCTCATTGCTTCTTTAACAGGTTCGATATTGTCCTCCAAATTGATCTTATACATACAGGTCTCTAGACTAATGCCTCTTATGTCCCCAATACTCCATCTTATTGCTTTTCTATACTTCCTAAGCTCTCTCACTAGTTTCTCCTCTTGTTTTTGGGTGAGTGTAGATGAAATAATAACCAGATAAGTCTCGTTCTCTCCCAAAAATACATATTTCAGATGCTTAGGTAGTTTTTAAAGTTCTAATTTAGGTGGAGCAATCTCATTGTCATGTGGGACATCTAATAAGTCTAAGGGTGTACAAGCTTCATCTAATGGTATGGCATTGTTTAAAAGATCATTGTACTCCCTAGCCTCATAGTCTAAGATATCATCTACCTTTCTAATTGTAAGTGTTATCTCTAACTTATCATCTAATCTATCTTGCACAAATGTATCATGAATGATAGGATCTAAACTTTCAACAAATGAGCATTCATCAATAGCATATATAGAGGGGTAAGGAGATGAATCAAAAATCTTAAAATGGACAGTCTCTCCTAAGACTATCATTGTCAACTTCCCACTTTGGACATCAATGATGGTTCGAGTAGTGGCCATAAATGGTCTACCCAAAAAAATTGTATACTCCTTGTCCAAAGATGGATTATCCTGCATATCTAAAACCACAAAATCAAAAGGTATGATAAGCTTATATACATGTACAAGTAAGTCCTCAACCATGCCCTTCGGATATTTAACAGATCTATCCGCAAGTTGAAGGGACATGGTTGTTGGTTTTAGCTCTCCCAAACCTAGCTGCAAGAAAATAGAGTAAGGCATCAAATTTATACTAGCACCTAAATCAAGCATAGTCTTAGCTACTTTCCTATCCCCCATAGTAATATTAATGATAAAACTACCTGAATCTTTTAACTTAGGGGGTAGGTTCCGTTGAAGCATTGCACTACAATTTGAGACACTATGACTCTTTCATTAACCTCATACCTTCTTTTTTTTTGTTTAATTCTTTGAAAAATTTTGCATAAGAAGGTACGTTTCTAATTATATCTAACAGAGGCAAGTTAATATTTACTTTTGAAAGCATGTTAAATAAATCAGAAAACTGCTTATCTTGCTTACTGTCCTTTAAACGGTGTAGAAATGGTATTAGCGGTCGGTATGGCTTTGATGACTTGTGTAATTTAGGGGAGCTAGATGACTCTCCAATTGTTGCCTTTGAAAGCTCTTCATGTTTGTCACCTGTTTCCCCCAATTCCTTAGAAATTGTGTCATCATCTTCCATGTTACCTGCATTATAAGGTGAATCATTAGAAATTTCAGGCAAAACTTTTGTAACCTCCTTACCATTCCGAAGAACTGTGATAGCATTCACTTGTTCAGATTAACTAGGCAGCCTTTTTGTCTCTTGTTTGTGCATTTGTTCAGCTAGCTGCCCCACTTGCATTTCTATTCTTTTCATTGAAGCTTCCATAGAGTCCATCCTTCCACTACAGGAGTGTATGAAATTATTTAGGGTTTCCTCTACGGTTGGTTTATTTTGTGAAAATTGTCGGTTTACATTTTGGCCTTGTGTTTGGTTTTGGAAAAATGGTTGGCTATTGTTTTGTTTCCAAGCAAAGTTAGGGTGATTCCTCCATCTAGGGTTGTAGGTATTTGAATAAGGGTCGTTCCTAGGTCTAGGTTGGTATCCTTGCATTAAATTTGCCTCTTCAGTAGCACCTGTATAAGGATCACCTGCAAAAGAACAAACGTTAGCACCATGTCCATATGAACCACAAACTCCACATACCTCGTGTTTTGGCATTTGATTCAAGTTGGAGGTAGTGAGAAGTTGCACTTGTTTCGTCAATTTAGCAAGTTGCATGGCCATTTCATTGTTGAAGCCTAATTCGTGGACTCTAGCTCTTCTTCCTCTAGCGCTCTTTTGTTGGGAATTGGCTCCCAACATCTTGAATAGTTCGTAAGTTTCATCCGCTGTTTTCTCACCCATAGCTCCTCCTGCAGCGTTGTCAACTGTGAATTGACATTGTAGTGTCAATCCGTCATAGAAAAATTGATTCTGTAGCTACAACGGGAAGTGGTGATGTGGACACTGTATCAAGAGCAATTTGAATCTGTGCCAAGCCTCGTGAAAGGGTTCTCCATCCATCTGCAAAAAAGTAGCAATTTTTGTTCTTAGGTCAAACGTTTTTTGATGGGAATAGAACTTACCCATAAATTTGTTGAAAATATCGTCCCATGTGACCAAAGAACCGGGTGCCAATGTCATGAACCAAGACTTAGCTCTATCTTTGAAAGTGTATGGAAAGCACCTCATGCGTAGTTGATCTTCACTAAGTCCCTGCAGTGGAAAGGTTTGCACAGTAGCATATAATTCACGCATAAAATTTAAGGGATCTTTATTAGGGATACCGTAAAAGGAGGGAAGCATGGAATAATGAATATTTTTCAATTCATAATTGCTAGCAGCCTCTGTAAGTCGAATACACGATGTGGCGGTCCCAATGATAGGTCTTGTAAACTCTTTGTTCATCATCTACCTAGCCATGTTGTCACCCATTGTTGCTTGCAATTGTTGTTGGACTTCTTCCTCTTGAAGTTGATTATCCAATTTCTTTGATCGGTGTTTGATCCTATGAATGTTGTCAATGAAAGGAGAGAGTTCCTTGTTAAGTGACCTCCTACCCTGCATGCACACAAAAAAAAAAAAAAAAAAAAAAAGCAAACAAAGATCAAGGCATAAGAGAAATTGTAATTTAAGCACTATTTTTTGATTTTTTAATTTTTTAATTTTTTTGTATTTTTGAATAAAAAATAAAATAAACAAATAAAACTAATTCAGAAACTCTAAAAAGTTAAAAAGAAAATTATTTAAAATGTCAATTCCCCGGCAACGGCACCAAAAACTTGATGTGATAAATTTAGTACTCGCAAGTGTACGAATCACTCGTAGAAAAGTGACAAGCAACCTCCGAGGTCGGTCTCTCAAAGAATTGCACTGGTTCTAAATAACCTTCTTCTTAATCTAAATAGAGTTCTAATGCAAGTAAAACACTAATTAAATAGAGTTCTAGTGAAACTAAAACTCTAAGTAACTATAGTCCTAAACCTAATAAAACAGTAAAAAGTGTTTTGTTTTGTAACGAGATCAATGGTAGCAAACAATTAAATGAAAACAATATCGCAAGTTCACAATTAATTCAAATAGATTTGAAAATCAATGGAGAATGTATGGACGTTTAGTTTGGTTGGCCATGCTTGCATCGAAAAGTAATGGCGAAATAACATGAACGTTCTAATAAATTAATATTACTGGCTTTTCTTTTAATTACGAGAATGCCTACGGTCGGGGTAAATCTCTTTGTTGATTAACTAATTAACATCCTACGATCGGGTATATCAAATAGCAATCAAATTATACTAATTTGAAGCTTTGATTAAGTGTTTCGGAATAAAGTTAAGGTGACGTTCCTAAAACCATATTCTCAGATTTTTCAACCTAACTATGAATATCAAATTGGCCCATGAAAATTCATAATTAAATATCTAAACATGCTCTTAATCAAAAGGTAATTTATTTATATTAAATCAATAAAACATTCACCAAAAACGATTCTAGCAAACATGGCAACGCAAACTAAATATCCATAATGAAATTAGCCACTCATAATTATATTAAAATTCATAGACAAATATAATATGATCATACACTCAAAGTAGAAAGAAGAAAGATAGAATTCTATAACAAGGAAATCCAAGATCTAAATACCGCTAATGGATGGGATGGCGTTCTTCTCCAAAAGCTTGATTTTCGATCGTCAACAGCTTCCTTGGATTCTTAGAATGGTTTCTCTTGCTTCGTTGAGTGTGGCAAAGCTCCTAAAACTTGATTGAATCCTTTGTTTGTTCGCAAAATTGTAGAGTGTAAAAGTTGTATTCAAGTTTTCTGTAAAGAGGATTCTAGAGGGGGTATTTATAGATGTAAGGGTTTACACAATTCTTGATTGCAATAAGAATAGGCGCGCCGCGGCATACATTTTTCCCGCCGTGATGCAACACAAAAATTGGAAATATTGGTAAAAACCCGAGAGCTCCCCGCCGCGACATACATTTTTCTCGCCGCGGCGCGCTTCGCCTTTCCTTTCTTCACATTTACCCCCTTACATATTTGCTTGCTTGTTATGTAAGGCCTACATATTTTGTCTCGTTTTGCCCGTAACTCGTGATTCGAGCACCGTAAGTGTTCCATCTTTATGTGTTTGCATTATTCAACTCATTTTGATGCTAAAAATACCTGAAATACACTAAAACATACTCGTGATTCTGAATTGATAGATTTATGAAAAATAGTCAAATAAACAATAATAACAAGTCTATTTTTAAACAATTAAGCGCAATAAATCACGAAATATTAGTACTTTTCGAGAACTTATCAAATATCCACCAATAGTGAAAAATAAATACAGGTAAACACACACTTTAACACAAAAAGTACATGCTCTCAACTACTTCGTGGTATATGTAACATACAATCATCTAAAATATTTAATTCCATGTAAGTGTGTGCAATACTGATCGCCAATAAAGTACCATACAATGAGGTAGACAAAAATACTCAGTAAAATAAAACAAACTTTGTGTTTTGTATACAAAAATGCCAACAAAGACACAAAAAGCTTATAAGGCTTACAGTATTGTTGATATGGAATCATAAAACAGTAAAATTAGATTTTTCAACTTTCTGACCTATGAATCACTAATATGAAAAAAAATACTCAATGTATTAATGATTCAGGATTAGAAAATGATTTTCAATGTCCAAAAATCATTTCTCAAAAAGCAAGAATTTTCCCACAAAATCCTTGGTTAAAATATGATTTTTTAATGGGTATTTATAGAAGATTTTTCAACTTCTGGCTACCATTGCGAGCTTTCGCTTACCACCTCACTGAGCCCCAGATGAGTACCTCAATGAAGTCCAATGGGTCTCAAAACAAACACAGCGCACTCCCTAACTCCATACCAATCACCTCGACGAGCCCTAAAAAACTTATTTTTTTAAGAAAAAACTTAGCCAAATAAATTTTCCCAAATACTCACAAGTAAAAACTCGAATACTCATGCAAACTACATGCTCTCAACCATCTCATAGTGTGTATATCTTGCAATCATAAGAAGTGTTTCAAAATTATCTGAGTGTGTGCAATAATGAATTACCAATAAAGTACCTTACATAGAGGAAGACATAAACACTAGTAAAATAAATATACTACATGTTTTGCATATAAGAATGCCAACAAAAATACAAAAGACTTATAGGACTTACAATTATGCAAACCAATATCCATTTTTAATTGAATACTTTCGATCTTGCTTGTGCCCCCAAATTAAAGTATCAGGTATCTTCCAATGAGAAGAATATAGCATATAATATGAGCTTCATGGGTGAAAAAGCTTGTCCCAATTTAAGTTTCATCCCACATGCCCAAGATTGTTATTGCTTGAAAAATCATGGTAGTGTTCGGTAGAGTCTTTGGAGAAAGCACTCAAGGGGAGGAGAGACCTAGCAACCAATAGTCTCTATAAATTAAAACTAGTGTAACATGCCCAATTCACCACTATAGCCCTTTCCTTAGCAATTCTCGTCCCCATAAGAAACTTTTCCATATAAGAGAAGATTACCATTTGCAAGAGCCCTCAGAATGTATGAGTTCTTGTAGTATTTAACATGAATAAGTCGAGCAGTCAATGATGTTGTATTATGCATAAGAAGCCAGACTTGTTTCGCAAACATAGCTTGGTTAAAAGTTTCCAATGCTCTGAATCTGAGACCACCTAAGCTTAAACAATTTTTCCCATGAGAACCAATGAATGGACTTAGTAATTCTCTGTTTGGACCACAAGAAACGAGATGTAAGAGAGGTGAGTTCTTAGCATAAATTTTTGGGCAATAGTGTAACATGGGATAGATTGAGCTATTGCTTTGATAAGAACCTCCTTCCCAGCACGAGATAGCATTTTATCACCCCACCCTTGCATCCTTTTCCAAACTCTTTCTTTTATCCTTCGAAATGCATGACATTTGTTTAGTCCAATAAAAGTTGGTAGGCCAAGGTAGCACATATGTAAGAGACATCTTGAACCTCCAAACTACTCAAAATTTCATCCTTAAAACTTATTGGAGTGTGTTTTCTAAACATTTATTGTCAAAGTTAATAACCTACTCGGATGTGGCTGCAAACATTTCAAAAATTCTTTTCAATACAGCACAATCCGAAGTACTAGCCCCTGTGAATAAAAGGCTATCATCTGCAAACAATATGTGTGAAAAATTGGCCTATTCCCTACAATCACACCTATTTTTATCTATTTAGTGATCAGTCCGCTAGTTTCTTTAATCCCACTCGGTGTTCCTTTTCCATTTGCTTCCAGTAGTGCAACCTATCCAAAAAAATTGTCGACCTACGAATGTGGTTTCAATCCTTTCAATGATGCAAGAAGTCATTTCGATATATGATGTTATCTTGTTTCAATTTTATTTATTATCCTTGATTCATACCCTTGTGAGGTCACCATTTCGCTCAACTTGACTGATTAATCTTGAAAAGCCTTTAGTGCACATGAGTAATAAGTATGGGGATAAAGGGTTGCCTTATCGAAGTCCCCTTTGTGGCTAAAAAGTTTAAGTTAGTGTCCCATTAATTAGGAGAATGTAGGAAATCGACTAAACACATCGCATGTTAAGAGAAACCCATGATCAATATGAAAACCCAATTGATGCATAGGAGCTTTGAGGACGTTTCTAATTTGCCTCAACATAAGCTTTGCTAATATCGAGCTTTAAAGTCATAGGATTAGTTTTGAAATTTTTGTTTATAATATGAATAATTTCTTGGTAATTAATTATTATTAAGTAACAATTAAATCAAACACAAAACACTCAAAGCTATTTTTTTATTATTTATTATTATCAATCAAATATTACCGATTATATTGAAATTTTCAAGTTGCACAATATATCCATAACATTGATTATTTTTCTTATTCTTTTTTATAACAAAAATATTTATAACAAAAGAGCATAAATGATAACAAATTAATTGCTACTTCCAAAACCATTATGTTTAAAGTGTATTCGATATAAAAGAATTAATAATTAAATAGCTGCTGAAGAGTACGTTGGATATAATTTAAAACTATGGTATTTATCTCGGTTAAATCTAGTAGCGAATGTACCAACTCTTTTTATGTGTTTTGTTTTTTTAAAGTAAATATTTAATAGTTGATTGCGTAAATTTTAATATTTTATGAACATAAATAGAAAGAGTAAATTTTAGGAACGCTATAAAATTAGACTAATATTTTTTTAGGCTAAATTTAAAATTATAAATAAAAACTATTTCAATATATAAATATAAAATTATTGTACTAAACTATATATATAAACAAATTTAATATCTTTATTTTCCTTTCGTATTATCTCTAGTGTGAAAGTAAATAAATTTTATTTATTTATTTCTGATTACACACTTTTGCATACATACACAATTGCTATAAATAAAGTTAATATGTGCATGTTCATAATAATTAATAGTAAAAAATATAATTTTAATTTAATTTAACAATAATTACGAGTATATAATTTTAATGGAGTATTTTATAGAAAAATATCGAATCTTTACGATTTTAATAAATATGAATCGATAAAAATAAAAATATACAAAAGAAAAGATTACTTTAATATATATTTTATGAAAAAGACTATACATTTAATACATATTTGATATTTTATTTATTATATTTTATGCTTATATAAACAATATTGACGGTTGGGGCAAGAGCCACCCCATGATCTGACATGGTTCCTTCACATAACATCTAAGAATATTATATACATTAAATAATACGTTAGTTATTGATTAAATATAAAATTAGAATATATAATGATAAAATAATTGTATAATCTCTTATTAATAATAGACTAAAACAAGAAAATGATGGATCAAAAATAGTAGGGTTGGGGTGGTCCGATGGTGGCTGGTATTGGAACATAAGAGATAATGATATTATTTATTATTTTTGAAGTATATTTTTTAACAATTTTACTAATTGATGACGTTATTAAGTATTAGATAGTTGCATTTTTTTAAGAAAATAGTTACACTAATATTCCATTTTATTATATTAGAATACTACATCATTACATATTCTGATAACAATGAATAATTTTTTATTAAATAATTGTTTTAAAAATATACTATATGTATTAAATTATATTTTAGTTATTAGTTAAATATAAAATTAAAATGTGATATGAATAAATAACTATAATTTTTTTTAATAAAAAATTAATTAAATTATATCTTATATAAGAGCTATTTGGAAGGTGTACAATACATACATGTTATACGTACATTGCTGTTCGTGAAGTCACATGGATTCCTCTGATCAAGTCCGACACCTGAACAGCTGTACAATTGCTGTTTGCTTTATTCAAATAACTATTCTCTTCTTTCTCTCTCGGTTTACAGATCTTCATAAGAATCTCTGGGTTCTCTCTATCTTTTTGTCACTTCATCATTGAAATTTTTTCTTTTAATAAATAACTCTATTACCATTTGTGAATTTTTGTTTTGTCATCGGTCTTATTTTGAGTGAAATGTATACTACCTCCCCATTTTATTTAGTCTGTTTAACTTAAATATTTTATTGGCTATTAGATTATATTATTTATATTATTTAATTTTTTAAATTATAAATTATATTATTTGATCAATTAATTTCAAAAAAATAAACCAATTAAGAAAAAAAATACATAATTTTATAAAATTTTTAATCAAAATATTTTTTTAAAATTAATATTTTAATATAAAAATATTAAAATAATATAATTTTTTTAATTAGTACTTTAAAAAATAATATTTTAATTTAAAATTATTTGTT
Organism: Elaeagnus macrophylla; assembly: GCA_029378325.1. Lineage (NCBI taxonomy): Eukaryota > Viridiplantae > Streptophyta > Magnoliopsida > Rosales > Elaeagnaceae > Elaeagnus > Elaeagnus macrophylla. The sequence goes on along the minus strand of CM055650.1, from coordinate 1,512,375 downwards.
TTATTTTTAATTGACATTTTTTTAAATTAAAAAATTAAATAATATTATTTATAATTAAAAATAATTAAATAAAATAAATGATATAATTTAAAGATAATGCTCTTTTCTATTTTATAATAATTCTCAAATAGGAACAACTCAAAAAAAAAAAAAAAAAAAAAAAAAAAAAAAATATATATATATATATATATATATATATATATATATATATATATATCTGGCAACAAAACACTTTTGTCTGATTATGAGCAACAGGCTTTCCAATGAGAGATGGCTGTCCTCATAAAGTATTATATATTTTATACAGTCTTTTGGACCCGCTTACCAACAAACTTTCTTTGTCTATTGTTTATTTTGTTTCATTGCTACATATTCAATTGTAAATTCGAAACTGTAAGCTTTGTTAGCACGACACAATAACTCCCATTCCTTGTCTAATTATTAGTTTTTTTAATTTTTTTCAAACAAAAAATTTCTTGTTTTGTATTTTATTTACTATTTTTTAATTTTTATTTTGCAATTTTTTTCCATTTATCTTTTTACATTTTTTATTTTTTTCAAAAGTTTTTATTTTCTTTTTCACCTTTATTATAAACTTTTGTGGCTAAAGATAAATAGGTTGTCAAATTCCGTTTTCATACCAAGTTTATTACGATGCTTGTAAACAAAAGACAGAAGCACGTGTAATTACAAGTGTTTATAGTTTGATTTAGTCCAATTTGTAGCTAAAAGAATTAATTAAAATGATTGTTTATATAACTTAAGCTAAATCAATTCGAACATTGGTTTAATAAAATTATTGAAATTGGAATGTTCAGTCCGATCAGATTTAGTTAACAATTTTTTATGGCTTTTAAATTTTTAAATCTTTTTCCCTTCAAATTATGTTGAAACTTGAATTTAACATAAGAAAAAAAAAATTATAAATCTAACCAAATTACTTTAGATATGTTACAAATATAAATTATATAGTATTCCACATAAACTAACAATTAAGTTGATAAAATTTATAAAATATAAAATTATCGTAAATTACATGCAACTAAAAATTACAAACTATATGATAAAGAGCTGAAACTGCAAAAAAAAATATATTTAAATGCAATATTTAATATTTAATAATAAATAATATAATATATTTTTTATTTTTAAAATAAATAATAATAAAATATATTTTTAAAAATAAGATTTTTTATATATAATATATAATGATCAAGTCCGGCTTTGATGGTTAAAAAATTAAATATGATCATTTGAGAAACGGTTTGAAAAAATATATATCAAATCGAATCATTTGACTCACATAATTGTACACACTAATCTGATCTTTTAATTTAATCCAATTTGGTTTAGTTGTTGGACATTCCAATGCACAACCCAAGAATGAGACGTACCTTCTCTTTCATTTTTATTTCTCATACTTTCTATGTAAGATTTTATTATGATCTCATTGATGAATTAGATCATAAATTAAGATCACAAGACATACATGATGCAGCTATAATTTCTTAATCCAATTGAATCTAACCAAACAAACAAATCATTAGATAAAATAATCAAGAATGTTGGGTCTTTTCCTTACCAACTTTTACAAAAAAATTACTCTAATAGGTGAGCCTTATGATCATTTCTATCTATATGAGTGGAGGGAGGACCTATCTATATATTTGTAGGGTGACATTAGGGTTTCACTTCTTATTAGACTACACAAAATTCATCACATCAGTAATTGGTCGAAGCCCACAAGATGTGCCAAGCCCATATCAAACAAATAAGCCTTTAAGCATATCAATTAGACAACAAATCAGCCCATTTTATTTTATAAATAAATAAAAGTTCAATTAATGTTAGCCTAATAATAAAATTTTAACATTTTTTCACTTGGACAACATTAATCGGTGTCAAGTTGAAATACAATTGTAGCCACAAAACATAGTCTAACAAAGCACCTCAATCATGATCCAGTCCAACACAATCACTAGCATTAAACCATAGATGTTATTATGTCATTAACTGCATAAATTCATACTATGATCATAACATTAGTGCCTATGTTAACATGATCACATCTTATGTAAAGTGTAGTACAAACTTTAGCTATTTACATAACCAATAATGTTAAGTTTGTATTGGTCCTCATGGTTCTCATAAAACCATAATGTTATCAAACAATCTCTCACGAAACCAAAATATTAACAACAAATGTGACATTTTATCTTCCTCATGGTAGACCATATCACTGTAAAATTGAGATATACATTACCTCACAGTAACATATTCATGTCCTTTATGAAACAATCGTTTTCTAACGAAAACATATTCGCATCTCTCAGAAGATGTCCATTTTCTCATAGAAACTCATCCATGTCTCTCACAAGACCCTCGTTTTCTCACAAAAAATGCATTCACATCTCTCACAAGATGCCTATTTTTTCATGAAAATATTAGTACAACATCTCACGATGTTAGTGACGTCACTATGTAGATTCTAAAGCTTTTATCATGAGTTATCTAGAGCTCAAATATAAATTATTTATACTCTGCAACACGAATATATTAATATAGCATATAAATTCAAAAATAATAAAAATCACACAACTTCAGTTATATGCACCAAGCAATGATCATGGATCCTCGCACCATATTATTTGATCTGTCATACCCAATTTTATTCACAATACATACATATACGACCCACCAAGGAGCACTAATTAGGAAATATATTTCATGATATTGATTTTCATAGTTATACTAAATTATATATTTATTTTAGAATTTATTTTATGGCAAAGTTTCTTACTTAATAGCTAAAACAACACCAAGTTGCATATTAGCTTGTAAGAATAACATTATATTGAAGTATTTGCCAATAATAATTATGAGTAGAAAATTCATTTTTATGGACTAATACAATTAAAATAGCTCCTACTAACTACAAAAGTTAGTGAATATTGCTAAAAGTCCAAAATGTGAACATACATTCATATTTTGTTTCACATACCAGACAACAAATTTAAGCATAATTTTTCCAAAGATTATATGCATAAACTTTATATGCTCATAATTCTCTAAATGTTCATATGTGTAAGCATGATCATTAATATTACTTAAAACTTTAAATAAATATTTTTTTTATGTAAGTCAACAATATATACAAAGTATTAATACATAGTCATTTAGAAAATATAATCGAAATAAATTGCACTCTCACTAATTATTGATATCATAGAATTGTGAAAAATTTTAAAAGGAATCAAATACTTTTTATGTCCCAAGACATAAAATCACATGTAAGCTAGTCAATAATCAATTTAGAGTTTTAACTACTATTTGACATTTAAAATGACTTTCAATATCTCAATATTTTGAATATTAAAATTTTTATCATAATCAATTTATGCTTTTTATACATTTTAAGAAATGGAAAAGATGGTTTGCTCACTACTAGAAGAACAATATACTCGATGGGATTCAATGTGGAAACAAAAATCCAGAGAACTGTGGATACAAAAGGGAGATAGAAATACAAAGTTCTTTCACACTTCTACCTTATTGAGGCGAAAATCAAATTTTATTCATTGCTTAAAAACCGATGATGGCAGAACAACTTGGGATAGACAAACAATTGGGAACAGCTGTTTAAACCATCTCAAAAACTCTTTCACGTCGGACAACCCCGTCTTACACCCAGAGCTTGATCACTTATTCACCACAGTGGTTACTTCTGAAGAAAATTCAATTCTCACAGCAATACCCACCTACTCTGAAATCAAGAAAGCACTGTGGGAAATGGGAGACTATAAAGCACCAGGCCCGGATGGATTCCCAGCAGGATTCTACAAGAAATACTGGCACATCACAGGAGAGCTAATAGTCCAGGAAATACAACAGTTTTTCATTACTGATACTTTACCGGTAAATTGGAACCATACTTTCATCACTTTGATCCCAAAGATCACTAACACCTTAAGATGCAAGGACTTCAGACCCATCAGTCTCTGCAATGTCAGTTATAAAATCATCGCTCGGTTGTTAGTTAACCGCCTACGTCCCATCCTCCAAAAGCACATCTCTCCCTTTCAATCAGCTTTTCTTCCAGGGCGATGGATTGCAGAAAACACAATTTTAGCCCAAGAGGTAGCTCATACAATCTCAAAGAAAACTACTGGCAAAGGTGGACTCATGGGAATTAAATTAGACATGGAAAAAGCTTATGATCGGGTGGAATGGACCTTCCTCATGCATATAATGGATTTATGGGGTTTTTCTGAGAAATTTCGAAAGTTAATCCTTCAATGCATTTCAACCTCCTCGCTCTCGATATTATTAAATGGCTCACCTTTTGGCAGATTTCGACCCTCAAGAGGACTTCGACAAGGGGATCCTTTATCACCCTATCTATTTCTCATTATCTCTGAGTGCCTCTCCAGAATGATTATGAAGGCTGAACAGCGAGGCCTAATTCATGGAATCAAAATTGCAAGAAGGGCTCCCGCTATATCTCATTTGATGTATGCCGATGATGTGGTTATCTTCCTGAGAGGAAATATTCAAAACACTACCAACATCAACACCATCTTGCATGACTATGGAACTTGGTCAGGACAGAAAGTTAACCTCTCCAAATCAGTTATTTTCTTCTCCAGAAACACAAATCCCACGCTTCAATGCAACATATGCAACATACTCCAGATTCAGAAAGCGAATGGGCCCATTAAGTACTTGGGCAACTCACTTCCTCTCAGCAGATCCAAAAAAGCAAATTTTCATCACATTATCCAGAATCTCAACAACAAACTCCAAAGCTGGAAGTCTAAACTTCTCTCCACTGCGGGTAAAGCTACTCTCATTCGGTCGGTACTGCAAAATACTCCCATTTATTCCATAAGTACCTTCAAACTACCTTCAAGTATTTGGTCTGAAGCTGATTCAATCATACGAAAGTTCTGGTGGAACAAGGCTACAACGGACTCACATTATTTCTCACCCATTGCTTGGAGTCAAATTTGTCAACCCAAAGAAACAGGTGGTCTAGGATTCCGACAGTTAAAAGATTTTAATCAAGCCATGCTATCCAAACTGGCATGGGACATTTTAAAATTTCCGAATAAACTATGGGTTCGCATCTTCAGTGCAAAATACATTAGAGACCTGGATTTCTCCACCATTGTTCAAAAAAACACAGACTCTTATATCTGGAAGGGTATACTTTGGGGGAGGGACTTAGTAATACAAGGAAGTTATTGGAAAATTGGACAGGGTAGCTCGATCAACATCTGGACTCACCCTTGGATTCCTGGATTACCAAACCAAACACTCCCTACTACAAATGAACACACCAACCATTCACATATCACCAATCCTATTGACCTCTGCCACTGGAACCCGAATCTTCAATGGGATGTAACCAAACTGGAACTTCTGTTCCCTTCACATATTACCAACTTTATCAAGGCACTCCCACCACCCACTCTAGGTACACCAGACACTCTTAATTGGATTGGTACAGGCAAAAGAACCTTCTCGGTTAAAGATGCTTACCTCACACTGATCAAGAGCAAAAGAGTTACAGACTGTTCAAGCTACTGGAAACTTTTATGGAAAGCCAATTTACATGAAAGACATAAAATCTTCCTCTGGAAGATTTTAAAAAATGCTCTCAGCACGAAAAAGAAAATTGCTCATTTCACTTCAATCACGGATATCTACTGTGCCCTCTGTCATCAGGAAGTGGAAGACGTTGAACATCTTTTTATCCGGTGTAAAGTTTTACATTCTTGGTGGAAACATTGGAATTGGAACCTTCAATGGGATTTTACTCATAAACTTGATATTTTCACTTATATCAAGTTCATCCTACAACCACCTAAGCTCCTCCTCCCGGATAATTACTCCGCAGACCTTTTCACCCTGACTGCTGTTATCATGCTTGAACACTTATGGTATACCAGAAACAAAGTAGTGTTCAACAAGGGAACAATCGAGGATTCTAATCCAATCCATTCAATAGTCTGTAGAGTGGCAGAATTCAATCAACATTTATTGACAAGTAAACAGAATGATACCGGCACTTCAAAAGAAGACTTTTACATCCCAATACCCATTCAGTGGCAACCACCTCCACAAAATGCAGTTAAATACAACTTTGACGCCGCCTGGAGTAAGGGAAAAGCAATGATTGGTTTCGTTGTCTCGGATCATAAGGGAAACATCATTGAATCTTGGTCAGAGCAGAGGTATACCAATTGTGTAGATGTTGCAGAAACAATAGCATTAGAAGCGGTTATGACCCATGCCCTCACCATCAAACACAAGGCAATTTACATTGAAGGGGATGCAAAATTTGTCATTCAAGCTTTAATGGAAGACAGACTGGAAGACATTTCAAACTCAGCAGTGACGATCATCCAGCAACTTCAAAAACAGTTGCCACAATTCTCAATGATTTCAATTCGCTGGATACCAAGAAACTTAAACTACAGAGCTCCTAACTTGGTAAAACACCAACCACAGGGTACTGTAGTCGAGACCATCTTTGACGTACATTCAAATATTCCGGTCAATCCTCATACTCTTTAGGCAGATGCCTGTCCATTTTAGCAAAAAAAAAAAAAAAAAAAGTAGATACAAGATTAATTATGAATGCATGATTAACAAGTTCTACTGATAAAATGTGAATTCAACATGTAACTTTAAACATGAAAAATCACTTATATATTCTTAAGAATAAGTTATATTACAATAAAACACTTATTATCTCGAGAATCTTAGATACACCATTGCAGACTATCATTTGAGATGAGAAAGCAATATGCAATAAGATTCTCTCGTCACAATTCAAATAACCAAGATATCCAACTTTTGAAAACTTATAACTTTTGAGATGATAAGATCCTAAGTCAAAATATATTTATAATTGTTTTATACAATATCCAAAACATCATGACATACAAGTACTACCATTAGGTAAGTAACAGCATCTCACAATCTTAATAAACAAACTTATCTCAAATATCAAAAATTTCATGAATTATAATGAATTCACCTTTTATTTATTTATTACATATTGATCCCATGATTATATCAACATCAAATATTATATGGATTAAATAGGTCATAAACAATAACATAAAGATGATCAAAATATCACAGTCAACAAACAAGAATGAACTTACAATTATCATTCTCATAAGAATCCTTATTATAATATTGCATGCTCACTTTTGGATAGAGCACACAATATATAACAAGGTTATTGAACCAACAATATCTTATAGTATCATTGCATCCTTACCTTTGGGTAGAGTATACAAAACACTACAAGAATATTATAACAAGTGACTAAATGAAAATTTTAAACTTTCAGTAAATTTATCTCATTTTAGAGAACAAGTTCTTAGGTTCAAATATTTTCACCTAACACTTCATGCATCTTTAGAATTATGACGCATAGTTACCACCTTTGGCAGACAATTATATGCACATTCTAAAAGTGCAAACAATTCATAAGTGATCAAAAAAATAAAAGTTTCAATTTACAAGTCATTTTCAATTCATGAACTCTAAAAAAAATTGTCAAAGTACTTACAAACTACATCATTCAAAGATAATCAAAATATACATTCAATATCTCATGTTTCGTTAATTTGGTCATGTATTTCATTCCTTGAACTAACAATTAGATCTATATCACTATTTAGTCAAAATATTACTTGGAAGCTCCAATAAAAACAAACAATTTTTCCTTTATCCCAAAGATTGGGTCAGAAACTACAGCACAATAGTGTAAGGTTGCATATATGTAATATATACGCTTGTCATGAGATAAAAAATTTCATTTGACATCTTCAAAATACAATTCAAGAACAAAATAAATAATTATTTTTTCAAACAAAATCATTAATTCATTTAGAATTTATGATTCTAAAAGTTGTTCAAATATAAGTCCATGGACAAGACTTGTGAATACCCAATACTCCTACATATATATATATATATATATAGTTTACTAAAGATATATATATATATTCAATCATTTTAAAATTTAAATGAGTATTTACTATATTACGAAATTATTTAATAATTAAATTAAACAATAAGAGCGAAACAACATCATATCAATATTAAATCATGACAACCCATCAGTATTAAATCAATGGTAAATATATTTTACCAAGTGTACAATTATTTGTATAATTCTTACCAAAAGGTATAATCATTATCATTTCAATTAAGAAATATACAAATTAATAATATACTCGTGTATATTGGACAATTAGCGAAAGCACATATATTTAAACACATATATCATTTCGTAAATTTATTGTATTTAAATTAATCATAATATGTTCAAGACAATCATCTGTATTAATGTAATTAAATATCTAAATTAAGTTAAATTATTTGATAAAATCAATTATCAATTATAATAAGTAATATCAATAACATAATCATAAATAAAATATTAGTCTAGTTAAGAGCATTGTATTGTCATTTACAAAATGCATTCATATGTTAATATACATAAAATCATGTTTCTTCTTTAGACATAAATATTAATTATCATGTAAAGCAATTGGTAGACAATATATATCCAGTTACAAACAACAACATATATAGGTGAATCTTTGAAAATGTATCTATTATTATTCCATGAACAGAAGCAACAGTGATAAAGGATAATTATGTTGTGAAATTAATCAATAATTATAATAATTAACCAATAATAAAAATAATAAATAAATCATGAGTCCAAATCCATTAAGACAATATCATTTTGCCGTGACAATCATATTCATCAATCAATTGCAAGAAAATAATTGGCTTTCTATCAATATAATATCCAATTGTATATATACCCAATTATATAAGTAAATTAGCATATGAATGATCATCAATACTAATAAAAAAATTCACAAAGTGTGCAACAAATAAAATGACAGATAATGATATTATATAATGAAGCCTATGAATATATTTCTTAATAATCATTGATCTCTCCAAGAGAAAATGTCAGTCTCCAATCTTTCAAAAATAATATATATGTTTATATATTTTAAAGCAGACATGGGCTAAATAATTTCAATAGCATACTCATAAACTAATTAAAATCATGAGAGACAGAACATCTAGCGAAGAAACAATTTTTATTCGTATAAGAAGCTGCTATGAAAAGAAAATTTGATTCTAATCATCAACAAATTACTCAGATATCACATGTAAGATTTTACTATAATCTCATTGGTGAATTAGAACATAAATTAAGATCATAAGCCATACCTAATGCAGCTATAATTTCTTAATCTAATTGAATTTAACCAAACAAACAAATCATTAGGTAAAATAATTAAGAAGGTTAGGTCTTTTCCTTATCAACTCTTACAATAAACTATTAATTCTAATGGGTGAGCCTCATGATCATTTTTATTTATGAGTGGAGGGGAACTTATCCATATATTTATTGGGTGACATTAGGGCTTCACCTATTAAAAAACTCTAATCCCTATTAGACTGCACAAAATCTATCACATTAGTAACTAGCCTAAGCCCATAAGGTGTGTCAAGCTCATATCAAACAAATAAACCTTCAGGCATATCAATTAGACAATAATTCAACCCATTTTATTTGAATTAATGACCATGTATAACAAGATATCATTTCTTTTTAATTTTTTTCCTATAATTGCTCTACGTCACCGTTTAGAGCATGAGAATTTATATTTTTAACCTTCTCCTTCTCAGTTTACATTTATGTTTCCTTTTAATTTTATACTGTCATATTGGTATGTAAATCCATTTACATACTATTACATTAGTATGTAAATTTATTTACATACTGCTATATTGTTCTGTAAACTCATTTACATACTGTCACATTGGTATGTAAACTCAATTTACATACTATGTAAACTGTGTAAGCTTATTTACATATTGGCACATTGGTATGTAAACTCAATTTACATACTATGTAAACTGTATTACATATTATGTAAATTGTCATATTGGTATGTAAACTCATTTACATACTGCCACATTATTATGTAAACTCAATTACATACCTGTCATATTGATATTACATACTGCCATATTGGTATGTAATAAAGTTTACATACATGTTAAATAAGTATATAGCACAGTTTACATACCATTAGTATTATACAGTTAATGATGTTTTTGTAATTTATCTAATTTTAATGTAATCAAAACTCACAGTTTTAATTATATTATTGCTAATTTTAAAAAATATAATTTTTAACTAAAATACAAACTATTTAAACCAATTACTCATTTTATTTTATAAATAAATAAAAATTCAATCAATATTAATCTAATAATAAAATTCTAATATTCTATACATCAGAGGTAATAAGATTGCAATATTTACCTTTCATTTTTATTTTATTAAAGAACAGTTATATTCTTTAATGTATAAATTTTAAAGTCTTCAATATCTAAAACAATACTACAAAAGGCTTTATTTAATTATTATCATAAAACAAAAAAAAGGACATAATTCAAATATTTTCAACAAGTTATCCCTTAATTAAAAAAAATGTTTAAAACAACACTTTTTTATTATAAAATTACTTTTTTTAATTTATACCTCTTCTAATATGCTTTGTTACTTTTGAAATACCTTAATTTTCATTTTGTATTCCAAATCACTAATGTTACCTTTTGATCTAAATTAAACAACATTTTTTAGTTTATTGATAATTTTTGCTAAAGTAATATTAATTCACCCATTTTAGAAGAGGTCTTTTTGTGTACCCATGCATACATTTACACCTTTTTTTCGTTAAAAAGTTGAAACGGATGGGATGATCATGATGCTGTGGTCTTATTAAACAAACAAAAAATAAATAAAAACCCCTAACCAACATAGGTTAACTAGAATACTTAAAATAATTATAAAAAATATTATAAATGTGGGTAGAGAATTCACTCATTAGAAATGGGTGAATTGATATTTAATTTTACAAAATTCTCAATTAATTAAAAGTATTATTTAATTTAGCTTAAAAACATACCAATTACTAAAAAATTTTGGTACGTGAAAGATTCCAATTATAAATATGAATAATTTGGAGTATCAAAATAAAAAAAATGAAGTACTCCAAACGTATCGAATTCTTTATATTCGTTCAATTGGTGACTTCTTTAATACTAAAACCAATTATGTCAAATTTAATTTGGCTTCTTTGTAGTCGAAGGTAGCTATTATTTTGTAATAACTATATTTGTTCAAAAAATTTAACCCTATATATCTATATTTTTTATTATTCTTTATTAAAAATATAAATTTAAATTAATATTTATTATATGTTGCTAATTTTTTTTTTTTTAAATTTCATATTACATAATTAACTATTATTAAAAAAATTGGAAAAATAACAAAAATAACAACCCTCAAAACTTATAATAATAAAAATAACACATTTTATGTTCAAATTTATATTTTTACAATTAAAAAAATTATTAGTATATTATTTTTCTTTGAACGCCCGTTTAATTAAAATTAAACGACGACAATTTAGGCCCGTTTAATATTAAATGTTCAATATTATTGAGATAATATTATTGAGATGTTATTTTTATTATTATAAATTTTAGACAATAAAAGCACACAAATTTATTCATTTTTGTCTATTTATTTTTCTTGTATTGATATTAAATACAATGACACACAAATTGTAGCATTGAAAAATTAGACCCATTAATTAATATCTCAAAGGAGAGTTTATTACGTCATATAATATGTCAGCCAGTATAAATTGTGAGTAAGTTAAGCGTTCTCGATGAATTAGGACTGCATAAGAAGCGGTCATATATATAATTATGGTATTTTAGAAAGTTACCCGTGGAAGAGGTTCACTACAACAAAATATACCTATTGGTACGGTTGTTAAATTAAAAATTTGATAACAATAATACCTAAATAGCTATAGGTACGGTTGGCCGTGTATTTTAAAAGAATTACCTATGGGTACAGTTGTTAACCGTACCTAAAAGTGAACCAAAACGCGGAACTTTTTCGGAAAATTACGGAAACTTTTAGGTACAGTTGTTAACCGTACCTAAAAGTTGACCTACGGGTACGGTTGTTAACCGTACCTAAAAGGATACGGGTACAGTTAACAACCGTACCCGTAGGTTAATTAAAAAACTTTTAGGTACGGTTAACAAGGCTACAGGTACGGTTAACAACCGTACCTAAAACTGTACGGGTACGGTTGTTAACCGTACCTAAAAGGATACGGGTACGGTTAACAACCGTACCTAAAAGTTTTTTAATTAACCTACGGGTACGGTTGTTAACTGTACCCGTAGCCTTTTAGGTACGGTTAACAACCGTACCCGTAGGTCAAATCTTTTAATTAGGTCTCCACATCCACGGGCTCCACACATTTGTTCTTTTCTTCCCCACCCGAGCCCACCCTTTGTCCCACAATATCTAGCGCCGCCCCCTTCTCACACAAACGTGACCGGTTTCGCCTGGGTGTTTCGTTGCCGGCTGCTTTCCGACGGCGTGAGTGCTGCCGCCGCCGTGTTGTACGGTTTTGAACCATTAGCCGCCTAGTTTTTCTCCCATTTCAGCCAAAAAATTTCATTTTTTTCCTCCACCATTTCAGCCACCAAAGGTCCCATTTTGACCTCCATTTTCGCCACCATCAACTTTTCTCCTTCAAGGTATGTATTTTTTGTACTTTTTTGAGTAATGTACTTGATTTTTTTCTTAATTAGTTCATAATCTCTATTACCCATGTTTGCTATATGCCTTGAATATATGCTATATAGAAATATAGAGGTTTACTCTCCACATTATATATAAAGGTATAAATATGGCACATGCATGAGTTACAAACCTTAAGATATCAAAAATCATTTACTTCTTTATTCTTCAAACCTTATTGGCATGGTAAGAAGCGCAGTGAGAAATACAACGAAGGTTTTACTCAGGTACGTATTAAGAATCGATTCATTAAAAAAAAAACTAGTTGGCAATATATAATTCCTTGTTGGGCATGCACTTAGTTTGAAAATTCAGATCAGAACCAATTTATTTTAACCAAGAAAATTTTATTTTCAAGCTCTGTTTTCTTGTTTTTGAAACTAATTAACTTCTATTTTTTTAAAGGAATTAGAATCTCGTTTGTTAACAAATTCCGTTCTATGTTTTATAAAATAAGAACGCATAACGCAGAAAACTCATTTGGTAATACTATGTTCTTATATTTTCTGTGTTATACTGAATGTTTTTACATTCTAATTTTTTAATATTTTATTTTATTGATAATGACAATAGAAAAAAGATTGGAGTGTGCTATTCCTAAAAAAATATGTTTTAAAGTAAGAAATGAAATTTAATCATGAAAACATCTTCTTTAAAACTTAATTCAGAAAGTAAAACTAAAAAGTGGAACTCACATTTCCAATTAAAATGAAAATTGGAAAACAAAATTCGTTACCAATAACTTGATTTTGAACATAGATAACAGAAAATAGAACATGTTACAAATGATGATATCCCTTAGTTTTTTCTTCTATGTTGATTTGATTTGGGTTTAGTATCCATTAAATTTTCTAATTTAGTTTCAGTTCATAAGTTGAAATTATTACCTAATTAATTTTTTTTATACAACTCCACTCATAAACTCATAAGTCAAACTTAAACCACATACTTTAAACATGCTCAAGTGAGTTTTATGCCGTCAGGACACAAACTTAGTACCTCAAATTAATCACCTCCTAATTGATACTTTTGAGTACATATTTTTCCTCAAGATAGCACAAACAACTCATATTAGACTTCAATATGTTATCTTAATTCATTTAAAATTAATAAGATCCAAGGCCACTTCATTTCTACTAAGTACACCGCACACTACAACAAAATATACCTATAGGTACGGTTGTTAAATTAAAAATTTGATAACAACAATACCTAAATAGCTATAGGTACGGTTGGCCGTGTATTTTAAAAGAATTACCTATGGGTACAGTTGTTAACCGTACCTAAAAGTGAACCAAAACGCGGAACTTTTTCGGATTGAGTGTGAAGAACGTGGATAGTACATGACAAAGAAAAATAATAATTATATTTTTTTCTAAGTATAGGATTTTATTTGATCACTTAACAAGAAATGTAAAAAATCACAAATTATATCGCTTTCTGCATCCTGCACTTATATCAAATCAATGGAGCCCTACTCTTGATGATCAAATCAATGCTCTCATTGAACGAATGCTTGGAGTAGAAGAGAATGAAAGACTTATTGTTCCTTATTGGCTATCGTGAGTATTTTATATACATATACTTTTCTTATGTTCTAATTTTGTTAAGTCCTTATTATAACAATCATTTGCAATTAATTGTAGAAATCATTGGATGCTTGGGGTGATCCATCCATATAGTGGTGTTGTTGAGTGGTTTGATTCACTTGGAAACAGTCCACCACAAAGATTTCAAGGTATGATCATTGGGTATTATTAACTTAATATATTTGATTAACATGATTTTAAATTATTTCTAATTAAGTAATCATGGATGATTGAATATGAATAATGTTTATTTATTATGTCGATATTATAGTGCTTTTTCTAGATGGTACCAAACTATAACACGTTCGTTTAAGCCACCACCTACTTTCCGGCCTATTAAGGTTAGTATATATTAATTTATCGTTTATTATATGCATGTACATCTTTAATTACAAGTAATTATTTAGATAAACTATTCAAATTAATTAACTATGCAATTTATGTTTTATATATGTGTGTAGGCACCTATTCAAAATAATAGCATTGAATGTGGTTTTTTTGTGATGAGATATATGAGAGATATTATATATCAACCAAGAAAGTCTCGATCACTACTAGTAAGTTAACAAAATATTTATGATTGTACATACAATTATTTAGCTAGTAATTTTTTTAAATCATTGTATTCATAAATTTTTAAGTATCATGTATTTCCTAATTATTTATAACTATATATAGATCTAATTACCTTTTTTTTAGTTTGCAGAAAAGAAAACATACACCCGAGAAGAACTTGATGTTTGTCGAAGAGAAGTATGTCAATTCCTTATTGATAGTATTGAAAGCACAAGTTAGACAATTAAATATTTTACATTTTGATATATATTAGTTAGATTTAACTTGTATGTATATATAGTTAATTTAATTAGGTTAGTGACATTAGCTATGTATTTTAATTTACTGAAATGACGACGCAATATGCATAATTGTAATAGAATATTTGTATGCTTGTTGAGATATGTATATAAATGTCTGATTAAAGTCTGATAATATAGTGAGCAGGGATAAAAACAGGTAAAAATATAATTACAGAAAAAAATTATTAAAAAAAAAAATTTTTAACCTATAGGTACGGTTGTTAACCGTACCTAAAACCATGTAATAAATAAGACAACCGTACCCGTAGGGTTTTAGGTACGGTTGTTAACTGTACCTAAAACTCTAGGTACGGTTACACAAACGTACCTAAAATCCTACGGGTACGGTTGTTAACCGTACCTAAATCTCTACGGGTACGGTTGTTAACCGTACCCGTAGAGATTTAGGTACGGTTACAAATACCTACGGGTACAGTTGTTAACTGTACCTAAAACTCTACGGGTACGGTTAACAACAGTACCCGTAGGGATTTAGGTACGGTTACAAATACCTACGGGTACAGTTGTTAACCGTACCTAAAACTCTACGGGTACGGTTAACAACCGTACCCTTAGTCAACCTATAGCGACACACGCAACGGGTACGGTTACGCGCTAAAAGACAACCGTACCTAAAAGCCTATAGATACGGTTAACAACTGTACCTAAAAGCCTTTTTCCTTGTAGTGGTTGGCTTATGCCGGATAACTTACGCAGCATAGTTAGGACATAAGTTTGGGAGGGCATCGTGCGTAAATTTAATAAAAAAAAATAAATAATTTTAACATCGTATGAATAATAATAATAAAAATAAATAATTTTTTGAATAAAATTATTACAAAATAATGTCAAAAAAATTAGTGATAAATATTGCCAAAATTAACAAATTTTCATAATTTTGAATATTAAATCATTAAAATTACATATTAAATGTATATTTTATTCAATTTAAATAAAAATTCAAAACTATGTAAATTAAGATATTATAAAACTAAATAATATAGCTTAATATCTATGCCAAATGACAAAAAAAATTGGAGTAATTAAATAAGGTAAATTATATTAAACATGTAAAAAAAAATATTAAGGTACATAAAAGAAAAAAATACATATTATAAATATTACATAGTATAAATAACAAATGTTAGATTTGATTTTTGTCCAATTTTTGTGTCCTGCCATGTCGACATGTATGTCACTAGCAAATCACGTCAATGGGACGTTAATGTCGACCTGCCATGTCATATTTATTCCGATGTTTAAGTCAGATTTTTGAGATAATAATTAAGATTGAAGAAGAGTTTTGAGGGTTGAGAGAAAGTGAGTTGTGGACTCAAACTTTCTTATGTGTATATTTTTTTAATTGCGAGGCCCTATTTATAGGGTTTAGGATGGATGACATTTTGGTAAGTAATCCGTATTAGTTAATATTTATATTATTTAATAATAATATAAATAATATATCATTAATATACCCTATTTAATAAAGATTTACCTGATTGTGCGCGGATTTTATCATTTGATTTTTCTTTTATTGATGTGAACCAATCAAATGGTATCACACATACTTGATTTGATTTCTACCTAACACAAGACCCTTAAGTCGCTTGGTCTACTTTGGCAAGGTAGGTGGTTTAGAATGTCTCCTAGGTATGGTAGGTCAGCTACAATTGGCCTTGGGATGTCTTGATTGAGACAAGGAGCTCATATTCCAAGGATCTTCATGCCATTGCATTCTCATGCTCATAAGCTTTCCAACACCTATTTTTGGCCCGTGATCCAAGTCTCGATTAGAAAGTTATGACAAGTCAAACTTTTAGAGAAAAAGTTAATTGTGCTATTGCAAGTTTGACTTCTCAAAAGAGTTAGATTTTGAGAATGATTCTCCAAAATCTTTCCCTTATTTGACTCTTTGGATCCTCATTTGATGGGTGGTTGAGATCTGGCCTCCTAGTCTAATAAAGACTTGGCCCTCTCATCCACTTCATTTTGTGATCCAAGAGATTGAGCCTTAAGAGAGAAAGAAGTTTGGGAACAATAGCTGACTCCACTTTAGCAATGTAAGTGGATTAAACTTCAAGTTTTTTCCTTCTTTCCTTCAATGTTCTTTGAACATGCATGAACCTTAGGAGCTAGGAAGAATAACATCAACCCTTAGAAAATTTTATTTTTTCTCCACTTTGATTCACTTGGTAGACTAGAGAATTTTTTAGAGGGCTTGTAGCACTATTATATATATATATGTGTGTGTGTGTGTGGGTTAGGAGATAATTGTTCCTTAGGAATTTTATTGACCATAGAAACCATGATTGGCAATAGAGAACACACTAACAACAAAAAATTCCAATAAAGGAACAAAATTAGCATGACTGACTGGTATGCTGAAAACATTATAAGCGGGGCGAGAACCCAGGTAGAAGTAAGATGTAGTATGGAGGTTATAAATAGGGGTCCCACAATTAGATCAAGATGGCATCAAACAGATAGGATAGGGATGCGTTAGCTGAGCTACAACAAGGGGGAGCCGACCAGCCAACAGACTAGCCAATTAGTCATACCAGCGGTGGGGTTAACCAGTGACTCCTACTTCGATGCCTTTGACAATTTTGGTGCCAAATTGGGTCCCTTGTTCAATTTTTCTCCCCGCTTTGGTTGTGCTACTTTAGCTAAGGCTCTTGGTTCCATTTCTGGAGTAAATGTTTATGGTGGAGATCCAACTGATGACCCAGTGTTGGACTTAGGTTATGTTGACTCTTTGGTTTCCTTCACAACCCATTTCTGCTTGGACAAACTGAGGGAGATGTTTGAGATCCCAACCTCCATTGGCATCATACTTCTTGGTGATGGTATTGTCCCCAGTCAACACCATCCTGGAGGGATCATTGTCTTTGAGGATCAGATGTTTGCTAGACTATGAATCTCATTCCCACCATTGCTGTGACAATTCCTTTGTAGGATTGAGGTGCCTCTTGGGCAGTTGACCCAAATGCTTGTAAGATACTATTCTCAAGTTATGTGCTGTGGAAAGAGAGCGATAAAAAGATGAGCCTGGTTGATTTTAGATCTCTTTATCATCCAAACATGATGTATAATAAATTACAAGAAATAAAAAGAAAAAGATAGACAAGCTGCCAAGACCATTTTGCTGACACCAATGGATTATCACATCTTCTAGCCTCGGCAAATTCTCATATAGTAGCAGAGGAGTCCATTATCTTGATCCTAGATAGTAGTCGCTATGGGTGTTGAAGGGTTATGGTCCCACTTTTTTCCCAAACTGGATGCAATCCAATATATTTAGTCCTATAATTTCACTTTTGGGTCAAATTAGTCCAAATTTTTAAAAATTATGTTTTTATTAAGGATAAAATTAGATTTTACATTTTTATTTAAAAAAATAATAATAACAAAAATTTAGTTGATAATTTAATATAAAAATTATGTTTTTATTTATATTTTTTATACATATAAAATTATTTTAAAATAATAATAATTAAAAGAAGTTAAGTTGCGTATCTTTTATGACCTTTTTGGTTGTTTGACTAAAACCTCCCACTATTTAAAATCTATGTATTTTATCTTTAAAAAATATGCTTATTTTAAAATTCATGCACAAATTTTGTAAATTTTAAAAAACTTAAAATTATACTGGGTGTGATTCACTGATGAAAATATCAACACTTCGATTTTATAAAAATATCAAAGATATTATCAATATTGATAGATATTTGAAAAAAATTATGAAAATAGTGAAATTTATAAGTATTTTTAAAATTTTGTTTTAACTTTTTAAAATTACTAAAAATAATAATAACAGATTAATTAAATTGATTTTTCATTAGAAGAACTTACAAAAATGATTTGCAACTTCTTCTTGTTAGGTAAGACGAATACATTTAAACAAGTTCAAGCTGTTAGGAGGGATTATTATTGCCCACCAGAGGAAGGAGGTTAAGGCTTGCGAGATCTCGGTCTAAGCTTGAGGTACAGGCAGATTCTATCTGACTAGCCCATAGACTTCGGTTCTATTAAGGCGAGTTGCGTCTTCAGTTTAAACCTGTTTAGGTATGGACTAAATCTTGTGCACTCTGGGCATTGGAAGAAGATGCAGAGATTTCATAATGATCGAGGATTTGTGGCCTTAGCAAGAATTCCATGATGATTTGGAGTGCATGCTCCATTGTGTTGAGGAGCGTTTCCAACAGTGCTCTCTATGTTTGAGCCCACTATGGACGTGTTAGTATGAGATCGGCAACCATAGCAAGCGGTTGTTCGACTTGTTGGATGTTGGGTGGGATTTCATGGTCCTTGGCTGAATTATGGCTGTTGGAGCCTGGAGGTTGATCCATTGTTCTTGAAAGGACTAAAGTTTGGCCTCTTAGAGACCTTGCAGTTTTTGAACTCCGTCCTTTCGAGGATCGTGTAGTTTTAAAAGATGAGAGCCTGGCTTCTTAGAGTTCATGTAAAGTGTCAACTTCTATAGAAGAAGTTTTATGGACTTAGAAGTCTTTCGTTTCAATAGCTTTTGTGTTCGAATGCCAAGGTACACCACATATGTTTTTAGACTAATTTTAGAACCAGCTAGTAGAGCACAATCACTTCCATAGAAGAAGCCAGATGTTGATGCAGAATTTTGTTAACATCGATGATTGGTTGCACATTCTTTCCTATGAACTTGAGAATAATGAGCACAATGTTAGAACCTTGGATCACCACTGGTTGTGATGGCTTTTGGCCCTTTGATACATAAATAAATTCGAGTAGGTGGCAAAAAAGGAGAAGACTAGTGTCTCTCCTTGCGATTAAAGAAATTTAGTTAAGAAAGTGTCTCTATGGTATTTGTTAGATATTCTCTTATGTGAGATTTGAAATGTAGTGTAAAGTGAACATAGTGGATATATATAGGATAAGAATCTATCTGTCGATGACTTTTACCCACTATAATAGACTTATTTTATTGTCGAAGTTATCTCTCCGTAATTATCTTTTTCTCAAATAATTATTGGTCGGTTTTTTGTTGAATGTTTATCCAATTTGTTGAATGTTTATTCAATATTGCTGACTAAGTGCCTATCGGTTTAGCTCATGGATCATTTGTGCTAACTAGGATCTCTCATTGGGCTATTTGGCATAAATTAATTTACATTCAACATTATTTAAACAAAAAATAATAAAATTTGTAACCACAAAAATAATACCATAGCAATATTGAATGGTGTCTAATTAGTCCGTGTTTTATATTGAATGTTTGTGTTGAGCTTTTTTTTTATTTTGTAGAATAAATATATGAGCCAAGATTTAGGGTGATGTTTTTATAATTACAAAATTTAAATAATGTCATAAATGTTATTTTTATCAAAATTTTATTCACCACAACATACCGACATGGTGCGAACATTGTTGCTCGTTTTTTTTTGTTTTTTTGTTTTTTATCGGATAGAGAATGATAAAATGGGTGAAAGGGAATTTGTTATATAGGTCAATTGGTATGTTTTTCCACTTATGCTTTGAGCTATTTTCTTAGGTTCTCATTTCTTTCATTGTTTGGGTACTTTCTCTAGAGGAAACAGCTAGCTAAGATAAAAATACTACTTCATAGCTTTTGTTTTCTTTCTTTGCTTTCATTTCTTTGTTACAAAGTCCTCACAAGAAACTAACTCAATCCCAAACTCATTACTAAGCACATCTTTGTGAAATCAACTAGAGTGGAATTAACTAAGAAAAGCATGGCCTTATTAGAAACAGAGCTTTACCCAAATAGTAGTACAGATCCAGTTATTGGCTACGGCTACAAGGATTTATACTCCATGGTATCAGCAGGAGAAGCTACGTCGTATTTGGACTATAACGTCTTTAGCAGCAGCTTTGAAGAAGAAGACGCAGCAGCAGCTAAATTAGCCTTTCTTGGAGTTGTTGGTCTTCAAGAAGGCAAGAACAATTGGGAAGCCTCATCTCCATCAATTCTACAAAATGTAAGAGATTGGGATCCTAATTATTCATCTCCTGAAGTTCATGATCATCAAATTGTTTCTCCGAATGCCCAGTTAGCTCAACAAACAGAAACAGCTAATAGACGCAAAAGAAGACGAACCAAAACCAGCAAAAACCAACAAGAAATTGAGAATCAGAGAATGACCCACATTGCAGTTGAACGCAATCGTCGCAAGCAAATGAATGACTACCTTTCCATCCTTCGTTCTCTTATGCCAGCTTCCTATGTTCAAAGGGTACTTAGCTTCTTTTCCTTTTAGCCTAATCTATGTTAAAGAAAGGTAAACAGGCTACCAGTAAGTCAGTAACCAATTTGTACTTTTTTTTCTCTATATACACAAAATTATTTAAATTTTTATCCGTTTAGCTTAATTTTTTTTTACACGTTAGTTAATTAATATTACTTATTTTTTTTTAAGTTACTTAATAAAAAAATTTAACGTTAATTAATTAACGTGATAAAATTTATTCACCAAAAAATACTTATATATAAATGGATCAAAGTTTAGTTATTTTTGTGTAAAGAAAAAAAATTCATGTACTTTTATATAAAATAGACTAAAATTTGGGTACCAAAAAATATTTGTTCTTTTTTATTCTTTCTTAAAGAAACTACACTCATAAATTATTTTATACGTTTTTTAGTATTAAAAATACCTATTTTTTTTTTAACATAAATTCTTAATAAATTAAAGTGTTCATGTCCTTGTCAAAGTAGCTGGGTCTTCTAAACAAATTAATATTTGGATTAATAATTTTTTTTATCCCTAAACTTTAAACTTATACAAATTATCATCAAATTCTATTTATTTTTGAGTACATATAAATATAATTAATTTATTAATAAATTTAATGGAACCATTTTAACGATAACACTTTTTCATTAGTTTTTGACAATTTTAACAGAAAAAATATTTACGTAACAAAATTTGAAACATCCTTGTAATTTTATAAAAATTTAAAATTTAGTGGCACTTTTATAAATTTAAAAAAATTATTTACCCTTAATATTTCCTTTCTAATATTTTAATTTAACAATTAATTAATTAATTATAGGGTGATCAAGCTTCAATTATTGGAGGGGCCATTAATTTTGTGAAGAAGTTAGAGCAGTTGTTACAGTCCATGGAGGGTCAAAAGAAAACCAATTATAAGCAACAAGATAAAGATTCACAAAGCAGCAGTAGCAGCAGCTCTAATTCTAATTCATCTCGTTCCGCTTTTGCTGATTTCTTTACTTATCCACAGTATTCAACTCGTGCAACTCAGTGCAACAACTCAGGACACGAGTCTATAGCTCAAGACAACTGGGCAGTTGCTGATATAGAAGTGACTATGGTGGATAGTCATGTCAATGTTAAAATACTTTCAAATAAAAAACCAAGACAGCTCTTGAATATGGTGGTTGGGTTTCAGAGCCTTTTGCTAAGTGTTCTTCATCTTAATGTTACCACTTTGGATCAAATCGTACTCTACACTGTTAGTGTCAAGGTAATTAATTTTTTTTAAAATAATTTAATAATATGGAAAATTTGGTATAATTAATTAATTTATTAATTATTATTTTTGTTGTACGTTAACGCGTGGAACTACAGATTGAAGAAGGTTGCCAGCTGAACACGGCGGATGAAATTGCAGCGGCTGTTAATCAAATGTTCCGCAGGATTCGAGAAGAACAACAGGCCTTTAGCTGAAATTTGATAACTTGTTTTCTTCGGAAAATTTTAAAATAATGCGGTAAAGTGGACTGTTGGATAATCCAATAAGATTTTTTCTAATTAAATTATGAATAATTTAGGATAGAGTAGTGGTATTTTCATTGTACCCTTTTCTTCTATTTGTCTTTTCTTAATATTCTTAATATTTTATTTTAAATTACATGTTGGAAGCATAATTATTACCATTTCATTAAATAAGAAAAATTATATGTAATAATATTTATAAAATTTTTAACAATAGAAATAATATTAAATAAAATTTAATTAATTTTATCAAAATTTGAATTAATCATTGTTTAATTGGATGATATTTAATTGATAATATTTATTAGGATTAATTTTCTTTATATAATAAAAAGGAAAAAGGAAAAAGGATAGCTTGTTATTTTTTACGAAATTGTTCTTTAAATCTACACTTATTTAGAGAGACATTATAAATTTACTATTTTTATAAAAAAGATTGTAGAAATCTATTTTGTAAAGGTAATAAATTTCTAGTACTTCTAAAAAAAGATGTAGAAGTCTATTATCTTTACAAAATAAACTTTTGTAACATTTTTCTTAAATATAATAAACTTATACTACCTTCTAAATAGGTACGAATTTAAAATACATTTTTATTAAAATTAACAAATTTTAACATCCCTTTATCCTAATAAAAATGTATAAATTAAACATAAATATTTTTATTATTATAGGTGCAAATTTTGAAAAATGTTATAAATGTTAATTAAATAAAAACTATTCCATCTTTGTAATTGGCTATTATCTCCGCCTTTAGAGGAAATTGTTTCATTTTATCTTGACTTGTCTCTTAAACAATCAATTCAACCGTAACATACTTTCAACATTGAGAAATTATAAAAAATAAAACATTTAAATTTATAATAATAAAAATAATATTTTAATTATAACACATTTACCATTAAACGAATTTAAATTATTATATTTTAATTTAAACGAAATTCAATTGAAAAGTGTTCAAAGAAAAATAATATAATAATAATTTTTTAAATATGAAAATATATGATTTGAATATAATAAACTGCTATTTTTATTGTTGATCGTCAATTTCGTATTTTTTTTTAGTCGTGTGTCTCATTTTTTTCATATGTTTCTTATGTTTTAATTTAAGCATTTAATTTCACATTTGACAAAAATAATAATGCGGGTAAAATTCTTTTATTTGGCATTGGCTTTCCCGCGAAGAAAACAATATTTGTATCCTTATTTCTTAACATCCTGTTGTAAAAGTGGTTTACAGTGTAAATCTCTGTACACTTATAACATGTTTAGTTTACAGTAATTATAATCGTAATAAGAATTATTTAAGATATTATTGTATTTAGTTTGACTGTACTCTGTAATGAAATGTAAAAGGATTACAATAGTAGCAATAATCTTCATTACGCTTGCAGCCCTTAAGAATACGCTGTAATGCTCTATTTTTCTCACAATTTGTATAATTATTTATGATTTTTTTGCTCATTCTATCTCTTTTAGTAAAAAAAAAAGTTTATTTTTTAATTTTACTTCATTTATAATTTTATAATATTTATTTTAATATTATTATTTATTTTGATTATATTACTTAAACAAACATTACAGTAATAATATTGTTTCATTTACATTCAATTATATTACAATTATTATTCTTATTACTTTTACTTTCAACGAACCAAACGCTAGTACACATATATTTAGGGATGTATTTAGGAATTTTGTTGAAATGGAGCACATACTATGATTAATTTTTTTTTACTCATAGCTTAAACTATAATAGTTCAATGATATCAAATTTTTTTTATGAGATTTGTAAGTGTAAGGTAAAAGTTCGATCATGGTACTTAATTTGTGTAATATTTATAAAAAATAAAAAGAAAATTAACAATAAAAAATAAAAGATTAAATTTACATTTTTGTTTAAGAATAATAATAAAAATATTTAGAGATAGAACTTGTTAACAAATAAATAAACAAAAAATATAAAATAGTAATTATATTGTACTTGAAAATAATATGGAAGTCAAACTAAATTTTTCATAATTGAATTTAGTATGAAATAATCTATAAAATGGAATGAAAATTTGAAAATAGGAAATGAAGAATAAACTAAGAAGCAATTATATTATTATTTTTAAATATAAAAAGTAATTATATTATTAAAAGATGTTGTTTTAACCTATTCTTTATCAAGCTATAGGTTATGAAAATGATTTCAATTAAAATATTTCTTAATAAAAAATTAAGCATTTTTGTACTATATATATAGATAGTTACTGTTATTATTTTAAATACTGAAGAATTAAAAATACACAAAAAATATAACCTTTTTAACAAATATATAAAAGTAATTGTATTAGCCATTATATATAAAAGTACGAGATAAAAATAATATTTTGTATAAATGTTCAAAATATTACAAGTGACTCATTTCTAAAAATTGAGAGGGAATACAATCAAATTTTATACCAAAAAAATATTAAAACACACAAATATTACAAGCAAAATACACACTTCTAAAAATTGAGAGGGCATGTATACCTTCTAGGAGACAGATGCCTCTGTCCCTACACATATTTGTTTCCATGACACACACTCTACTTCTTAGATTGCATGGTTGGGTTACATATTTACATTATATGTTGGGATATTACTGCAATATTGACATATTGCGCCTGTTAAAAATAGGCACAAAATGAATGTTGCGCCGGTTTTCAAGACATGTGCCTTAGATGGGGTCACAAAATAAATATGATTGTTATGAAAAAAGGCGCAATTCCAAGAATAGGTGCAACTTTTGTGCATGCTTTTCGTAAAACAAGAGTAAAAGTAAAAACAAAAAACATGCACAAAAGTTGTCAAACGGTTGAACAAAACAAGCACCTATTGTGAAAAGGTTGAGAAAAGTTACAATGAGTTAGACACGTGTTCAATTTGACTCTGACCAGTGGGTTAACTAGTTGATCAAGATTCGGTCAATTGGACAACTGTCTAGTTCAAATCTGCGAGTAGGGTTACAGCAAATCAAAATTCGGTTAGTTGAACAATTGTCCAATTTAGTTGAACATGTGTAAAACTCAGTTTTGGCAGGTCAGGCTATAAACTGATCAGATTTTGATCAACTGGACAATTGTCCAATTTTGACCGGTCAAATTGAACAAATATTTAGTCAAAATTGTATCACAATTGGTCAACAAAATTAAGAAATTTTTTGATAATATATAATATTTTATTAATATAGGTCTATCACTACATGTAAAAAAATTGCATTACTCTTCATATTGATCAATGCGAATTGGTCATATATCCAATATCAAGAGTAGAGATACTCAAAACTTTTCAAAAACATAGATAGGCTTATACTTTTTGACACTATTTTTTTGTCCACTTATTTTTCTTGAAATAAAATTATAAATGGGAGGGAAGAATTACAAAGGATAATGATATTGATACAACTTATTTTATTATTGTCACATAAAAAGTATATAAAATGTTTATTTTATTTCTATTATTAATTACATCTTAATGCAACTATTACTGGATAAAGTTGTCATTGATCAATTATTATTATGGTAATAATAATTTGGGATGATTAGATTTTTCTCATATATTTTATCGTAATATATCTGACTGACTTGCTATGTTGTAAATTTTTATCCTAAAATGTTTTGGAAATAAAAATTTAAATTGTCCAGCAATGCTCACATATATCCTATGTGTCTTAAAGAAAATTAAAACAGGTGATTTTCCTTTAATTTATCAATATAAGAAGTATTTACTAGATTAATCTCCCACTTAGATACTCCACATAATTAATTAATACATTTTTTATTTTTTAACTAGTATTTTACTTTACGTGTAAATGTTTTACTTAATAAACAAGTTTTTTTATTACTTAAATATTTTACTTAATGGACAAGTTCTTTCATTAATTAAATATTTTACATGGTAGGTGATGTACAAATTATAGTACTCGCAAATGTACGAATCACTTACAAAAAACGATAAGTAAATTCCAAGGTTGACCTTTCAAGGAATTACAGAGGTTTTAGGTATCGTTCTAACTTATTAAAACTCAAAAAAACTAACAGAAAAATAGTAAATCAAATTGCAGAGAGCAAGAACAATAACAAAAAGTGAAGATGGAAAATAAACAAGGAAAAATAAAAGTTCAATTAAACAACCTTAAAAAAGTTGATAAAAATCAATGAAAAATGTACGGACTTTTAGCTTAGTTGACTATACTTACAACAAAATATTATGGTGAATTAACATAAACGAGCTTATAAATAAAGATTACCGACTTTCTCTTTTATTTAAAAAAATTTCTATGGATTGGGTGATTTCTTTTGTTGATTACCTAACTAATATCCTATGGATCGGGTATATCAACTAGCAATATAGTTATGTGATGTGTAAATTATAGTACTCGCAAGTGAATGAACCATTTGTAGCAAGTAATAAGCAAACCTCCGAGGTCAATCTCTCAAGAAATTGCAATGGTTATAAACAACCTTTTTGATACGAATCCTCCGTCACAACCACCGTCGCAACACCCTCTACGGATCCTGCACGGGCCGATCACGAGGTCAAGAGCCAAACAACTCGAAGAGGCTCTAAATGGACTGGTCCGAGAGTCAATTAAAGACCAAGGGGGCATGGACATGGAGGTTGAAGCATGTGGGAGATCAACCAACCTGCTGGAGGCAATTTTGGAGCAAAAGGACTTGCGCCGCGGCATGGAAATATAGCCACCGCGGCGAGGGAGTTTCTGTTTTGAAGGGGCAAATGGCGACTTGGCGCGCCGCGACACAGATATTGCACGCCGCGGCGAGGGAGTTTCTGTTTTGAAGGGCAAATGGCGAAGTTGGCGCGCCGCGGCACAGACATTGCACGCCGCAGCGAAGGAGTTTCTGTTTTGGAACCGAAAACATGTGCGCGCCACGGCATACATTTTGGGCGCCGCGGCACTAGTGGACGTGGGGGTGCTGACAGGCCAGACCTGCGCGCTGACACGGACACCCCTCGACAGACGACGCTAGACCTGCGCGCCTGGCACCAGACCCATACCGTGCGTGCCGCGGCATGGATATTTGGCCGCCGCGGCGGGGATTCAAACTTTTGTAATTTTTGGACCATTGATTTCAAATCAAGGGCTAGGATGCTTTGCCCGTTTTTAGTGTTTTATTTCTTGTATATATGAACCCTAGCAGCTAGAAAAATGTAACTTAGTTCAAATATTTGAGAGAAATACAATTTTCTTCTTTGAGAGCTCAAAGCTCCAAGTGCATTTTCAACCGAAACTTATCAAAGGAGCTTGCAATCCCTTTGTGGCGTTTCACCTCGTCTTAGCTTGTGGTGCGTAATATCCATTCGTTTAAGGTGAGTTTTCGTGCAATCAAAGTCTAGTTCTTCTCGTAGGATTTGCGTGCTAATATTGGTGTCGGGTTTCTGTCCGTATTTCTTGTGGTTGCCAAACTGCGTGATTTGGAGGTCATAGGAATCGTGGCGAGCGGTTCGCATCATTTGGTATCAGAGCCTAGGTTGTGACTCTAGATTCCTATCCCTTTGTGTTGTTGTTTTCTTCTACAAAAAAAAAAAAATTTCTGTGCACTTTTTCAAATTCTGTGTTGTTCTTCATTTTCCAGAATTTTTCTTGTTGTTCTTGCAAAATTCTGATTGTGTATGTGTTCCTGAAAATTAACTCTGATTTGTGTTGTGTTTCTTGTTTGCTTCTTCTTGAAATCTGCCAATTTCTGAATTGTTGATGTTGTTCCTGGTTGTTTCCTCATAATTCTGAGATTTTCTGATTGTTATTGAAGAATTTCAGATTGTGTGTTGTTGAATTCTGAATTTGTGGGCTGTGTGGAAAGTTTTTCGTGTTGAAAAATTTTTCTAAAAACTTGCTCGTTAAGTGAAGGGCAATTTGGTCATTTAACCAAAGTCTCGTAAATTGTTCGTGTTGAAATTTCCGAAAGTTTAAAAAAAAAAAAAAAGGCTTATGAATTCGGAAATTATATAAAAAAAAAGGGGTGAGAAAATTTGAAGCCCGAGGAAGAATTTACAAATTCTCGTTTTATACTCGTTAATTCTTCACGAGTTTGATTTGTATTGCTTGACAGAAATATTCTTTTCATTGAGTTAGAGTTTGCCAAACACTTTGAGTTAGTTTCTTGTTTTAGCCTTAATTGGATATTGCAAACTACTTGAGTGTGTGTGAAACGCTATTGGTGGTTGGAAAATTTCTTGAGGTTTTGGTTTGTTAAAGGACGAGGAGTGCTTGAGCAATCAAACCCGAGTGATTGAAAACACGTGAGGTAAAGAAGTAAATTTTCAGTTTTACTTGATTAACTAATTCTCTGCTTGCGAAAGTTGTTGTGAAAATGTCTGACAGGAACAGTCCCGAAGAGCGCCCGGATACCGCATTTTTGTTGCGAGCATTGCAACAATCCATGGAACGGATGAATGCCGTCATGGTAAACCTAAGTGATCGGGTAGAAAGACAAGAGGCTACGATCGCCGCCTTGCAACAACGAGCACCCCAAGAGGCTCCGGAAGTTAGGAGACCTTTAGTGGAGGAGGAGTTAGATGAAGAGAATTGGGAAGAAGAGTATGAAGATGAAGATAGGAGGATGCCCTATGGTGGTAGGAATGGGCATGGTGGAGGAAGAAATGGACGGGGTGGTATGTGGAGACCCCCACCTCGACCCTATGACGGGGTTGATCGGAATTTGGGCAACATAAAGATTAAGATGCCAACATTCCAAGGCAAGAACGATCCGGAGTTGTACTTGGAATGGGAGAAGAAGGTAGAACATGTTTTTGAGTGTCATAATTACTCCGAGGAAAAGGAAGTGGAAGTTGGCAAAGGAAAGGCCAATGTTGAGGTCCTAATTAAGAACCGAGAGATTGTATGTTTTCGGTGTCTTGGACGAGGACACATTGCTCATCAATGCCCTAACAAGAAAACCATGATTGCTTTGGCTAATGGAGGTATAGAATCTGAGGATGATAGTGGAGAGGAGGAGATGCCCCCACTAGAGGAAGCTAGTGAGGAAGAGATTGGGCTGGTTGAAGGAGAGGCCTTAGTCATAATGAGATCTTTGAGCATCCAACATAAGGATGATGATGTGGAGTTGCAAAAGGAAAACATTTTTCACACAAGGTGCCATGTGAACTCCAAGGTGTGTAATATGATCATAGATGGTGGGAGTTGCACCAATGTGGCTAGCACTACCTTAGTAGAGAAACTAGGGTTACCAACGCTCAAACACCCGAAGCCCTACCGATTACAATGGTTGAATGATAGTGGGGAAGTGAAGGTTAGTAAGCAAGTGCTAGTGTCCTTCTCAATTGGAAAGTACAAGGACGAAGTCATGTGTGATGTGGTGCCAATGCAAGCAGGACATATATTGCTCGGTAGACCTTGGCAATATGACAGGAAGGTCACCCATGACGGATTTAAGAATAAGTATTCGTTTAAGAAGGAGGGTAAAAAGATCACCCTAGTACCCTTAACTCCAAAGCAAGTATATGAGGACCAAGTGAGGATGAACAAGGAAAAGGGGAAGAAGGAAGGGGAGGAGAAGGAGGGAGCAATGGAAAAAAAGAAAACAAATTTTTATGCAAGAGAACGTGATTTAAAACGAGCCATTTTGGCAAAACGATCTGTACTTGTACTCTTGTACAAGGAGGTCAACTTTTCATCTAACACGCTTGACAAACCTTTGCCAAGTGAAACTGTTTCCTTGTTGCAAGAATTTGATGATGTGTTCCCAGAGGAGATTCCGGATGGAGTGCCGCCAATTCGGGGGATCGAGCATCAAATTGATCTTATTCCGGGTGCATCGCTTCCAAACCGATCCGCTTACAGAACCAACCCGGAAGACACCCGGGAGATTCAACGACAAGTTGAAGAGTTCTTGTCCAAGGGGCAAGTAAGAGAGAGCATGAGTCCGTGTGCGGTACCAGGGTTGCTAGTGCCTAAGAAGGATGGATCCAGCCGAATGTGCGTTGATTTTCGAGCAATCAACAATATTACGGTAAAATATCGACATCCTATTCCTAGACTAGATGACATGCTTGATGAATTACATGGTGCATGCATATTTTCCAAAATTGATTTGAAAAGTGGTTATCATCAGATTAGGATGAAAGAGGGTGATGAATGGAAAACTGCTTTCAAAACTAAGTACGGACTGTATGAATGGTTGGTCATGCCATTTGGGCTAGCTAACGCCCCTAGCACTTTTATGAGACTTATGAATCATGTGTTGCGTGCCTATATTGGGAAATTTGTAGTTGTTTACTTTGATGATATCCTCATTTATAGTAAAAACTTGAAGAGCATGTGATACATTTAAGGTGTGTGCTAGAATTGCTTAGAAAGGAAAAACTTTATGCCAACTTGAACAAGTGTCATTTTTGCATGGAAAAGTTAGTCTTTTTGGGATTTGTTGTTAGCTCTAAAGGTATAGAGGTTGACCTTGAGAAGGTCAAGGCGATTAGGGATTGGCCCTCGCCTAAAACTGTTACGGAGGTACGTAGTTTTCATGGCTTAGCTAATTTCTATCGTAGATTCGTTAGAGATTTTAGCACTATAGCCGCACCTCTCACTGAGGTCATTAAGAAAACAATGGGTTTTAAATGGGAGAAGGAACAAGAAAATGCTTTTAATCTGTTAAAGGATAAGTTGTGTACTGCGCCTGTTTTATCCTTACCTGATTTTACTAAAACTTTTGAAGTTGAGTGTGATGCATCAGGTATAGGCATAGGGGCTGTTTTGATGCAGGAAAAACGACCGATAGCCTATTTCAGTGAAAAGCTTGGAGGAGCGTCCCTTAACTACCCAACGTACGACAAGGAGCTCTACGCCTTGGTCAGAACTTTGGAAACTTGGTAGCATTACCTGTGGCCGAAAGAGTTCGTTATCCACACGGATGACGAGTCCTTGAAGCATTTGAGGAGCCAAGGAAAGTTGAACCGACGACACGCGAGGTGGATGGAGTTCATTGAGACCTTCCCTTATATTATTCAATATAAGCGAGGTAAGGAAAACATTGTCGCGGATGCATTGTCAAGGAGGTATACCTTACTCTCTATTCTAAATGCTAGATTATTAGGGTTTGAGTACATTAAAGATATATATGCTGATGATGATGAGTTTTCTGCTTTGTACAATGCGTGTCAAATATCTGCTTTTGAGAAATTTTACATGTTAGATGGGTATCTGTTTAGGGAAGATCTTTTGTGCATACCTAATTGCTCTATGAGAGAGTTATTAGTGAGGGAGGCCCATGGGGGAGGCCTAATGGGACACTTTGGTGTTGCCAAAACTTTGGATGTTCTACGTGAACATTTCTTTTGGCCCAAGATGAGGCGTGATGTAGAGAGAATTTGCTCTCGGTGCATCACATGTAGGCAAGCGAAGTCCAAAGTCCTACCTCAAGGACTGTATACACCCTTACCGGTGCCAAGCTCACCATGGGTGGATATATCAATGGACTTTATTTTGGGGTTGCCTAGGTCTAAGGGGGGGAAGGACTCCATTTTTGTAGTTGTTGACAGGTTTTCAAAAATGGCACATTTTATTGCGTGTCACAAAAATCGATGATGCAACTAATGTAGCCAATCTGTTCTTCAAAGAAATTGTGCGGCTCCATGGAGTCCCTAAAAGTATAGTGTCGGATAGGGACGTTAAGTTCCTCAGCTATTTTTGGAAAACCTTGTGGGCTAAGTTGGGGACAAAACTTTTATTTTCTACCACTTGCCATCCCCAAACCGATGGCCAAACGGAAGTAGTCAATCGCACGTTGTCTACTTTGTTACGTGCCATCTTAAAAAGCAATTTGAAAAACTGGGAAGAGTGCTTACCTTTTGTAGAATTTGCATACAATAGGAGTGTACACTCAACCACGGATCACTCCCCATTTGAGGTTGTATATGGCTTTAATCCACTAACCCCTATGGACTTGTTACCTTTACCTATTTCAGAAAGAACTAACTTGGAAGGAGCAAGGAAGGCTGAGGTGGTTAAGAGGATGCATGAGAGGGTTAGTGAGAGCATTGAGAAGAAGAATAGAGAGAATGCCCTCAAAGCCAACAAGGGGAGGCGACAGGTTATTTTTGAACCCGAAGATTGGGTTTGGGTGCACCTAAGGAAAGAACGCTTTCCTGATAAGCGGAGGTCAAAACTTCAACCAAGAGGAGATGGGCCATTCCAAGTGATCGATTGCATCAACGATAATGCCTACAAACTTGACCTTCCCGGTGAGTATAATGTTAGTGCCTCATTTAATGTTGTTGATCTGTCTCTTTTTGATTATGCAGGTGACGATTCGAGGTCGAATCCTTTTCAAGAAGGAGGGAATGATACGAATCCTCCGTCACAACCACCGTCGCAACACCCTCTACGGATCCCGCACGGGCCGATCACTAGGTCAAGAGCCAAACAACTCGAAGAGGCTCTAAATGGACTGGTCCGAGAGTCAATTAAAGACCAAGGGGGCATGGACATGGAGGTTGAAGCATGTGGGAGATCAACCAACCTGCTGGAGGCAATTTTGGAGCAAAAGGACTTACGCCGCGGCATGGAAATATAGCCGCCGCGGCGAGGGAGTTTCTGTTTTGAAGGGGTAAATGGCGAGTTGGTGCGCCGCGGCACAGACATTGCACGCCGCGGTGAAAGAGTTTCTGTTTTGGAACCAAAAACATGTGCGCGCCGCGGCATACATTTTGGGCGTCGCGGCACGAGTGGACGTGCGGGTGCTGACAGGCCAGACTTACGCGCTGACACGGACACCCCTCGATAGACGACGCCAGACCTGCGCGCCTGGCACCAGACCCATACCGTGCGCGCCACGGCATGGATATTTGGCCGCCGCGGCGGGGATTCAAACTTTTGTAATTTTTGGACCATTGATTTCAAATCAAGGGCTAGGATGCTTTACCCGTTTTTAGTATTTTATTTCTTGTATATATGAACCCTAGCAGCTGGAAAAATGTAACTTTGTTCAAATATTTGAGAGAAATACAATTTTCTTCTTTGATAGCTCAAAGCTCCAAGTGCATTTTCAACCGAAACTTATCAAAGGAGCTTGCAATCCCTTTGTGGCGTTTCACCTCGTCTTAGCTTGTGGTGCGTAATATCCATTCGTTTAAGGTGAGTTTTCGTGCAATCAAAGTCTAGTTCTTCTCGTAGGATTTGCGTGCTAATATTGGTGTCGAGTTTTTGTCCGTATTTCTTGTGGTTGCCAAACCGCGTGATTTGGAGGTCATAGGAATCGTGGCGAGCGGTTCGCATCACTTTTTCTTAGTCTAATTAGAGTCCTAAAGCAACTAAAAATACTAACTAAATAGAATCCTAGTAGCACTAAAACTCTAGATAATTAGAATCCCAAATTTAATAAAACTGTAAATGAAGTTTGATTTGTGAGCAAGATCAATGATGTTGAATAACTAAAGAAAAAAATTACGCAAATTCTGAATGAACTAAAAAAAAAAATGTTTCAAATACCAATGCAGGATGTATGGACGTTTGGTTTGGTTGACCATGCATGAATCAAAAATTTATGGTAAATTAACATGAACGTTCTAATAAACAAATATTACCGGCTTTTCTTTTAATTACGAAAATTCCTACGATCGGATAATTCTCTTTGTTGATTAACTAAACAATATCCTACGATCGTGTATATCAAATAGCAACCAAATTATGCACAAGAAAAATATGCCAATCAAACCAATGCCATGAATAAGTCATTAATTTGAAGTTTTGATTAAGTTTTTCAAAGTAAAGTTAAGGTAACGTTCCTAAAACCAAACTCTAATATTTTTTAACTTAACTATGAATCTCAAATTGGCCCATGAAAATCCAGAATTAAACATCTAGACATGCTCTTAATCAAAAGATAATTTTATTTATTTCAAAGTAATAAAAATATTCACCATAACAGTTCTAGCAAACACGGCAACACAAACTAAACACTCACAATAAAATTAGCCACTCATGTTCATATTAATATTCATAGACAAATTTAATTTGAACATACACTCAAAGAAGTAAGAAGAAGAAAAGGAAATTCTATAACAAAAAGAAACCCTAGATCTAAATACCACAATTGGATTGGATGGCATTCTTCTCCAAAGGCTTGATCTTCGATCTTCAATGGCTTCTTGGATCCTTAGAATTAATTCCCTTGCTTCTTTGAGTGTGAAAAAGCTCCTAAAATCTGATTGAGTCTCTTATTGGTTTGCAAAATTGAAGTGAAGTAAAAGGGACTCTTAAGGGGGTATTTATATGTGTAAGGGTTACCTAGAATCCTGATTGTCCAAGGAATAGGCGCGCTACGGCACAACTATTTTCCTACTGCGACACAGAAATAAATCTGAAAACAATGGCCAAACCCGAGTGGTGTTTGCCGCGGTACAACTTTTCCTCGCCGTGGCGCACGTTGTATTCTGATTCTTCACATGTACCCCGTACATATGTGTTGGTTCGTCATGTACGGCTTACATAATTTAACTCGTGTTGCCTCTAAATTGTGATCCGAGCGCCGTAAGTGTTTTGTCTTTGCGTGTTTGCATTATTCAACTCGTTTGAAGCTAAAAACACCTGAAATACACTAAAACATACCTATGATTCTAAATTGATAGATTTATGACAATAATTAAATAAATGAGTTATAACAAATCTATTTTTAATAATTAAGCACAATAAATCACGAAATGTTAGTGTTTTTAAGCACTTATCAATATGCACAATGTAAAATATGTCAATCAAACTAATCCTATGACTAGGTCATCAAACTTAGAGGCATCAAAGCTTCGTTCCTCAACCATTTTTCCTTTTTTCTTGGAACGACTTCCCTCTCCGGCTTTTCTTTTTGGAGACATAGATTTTTCTACTCAAATATTTTCACAATAAATTCCAGAAAATTCAAAAATTCCCCAAAAATTCACTCTTATCCAACTTAATTCACTTAAATCCAAAAATTTCAAACACAATTCACAATTTTCAGATAATATTTACCAAATTAAGATAGAATTGTGAAGAAATTTACCTCTTTGGAGTTTGATTGAAACCTTCAAGAAAATTCCCAATTTTTTTTCGAAACCCTAGCTTTTATTGAAGAAGATGAAGAGATTTCTTAAGTTCTTGAGCAAATCTGTCAAAACTGAGAGGGGAATACTTGATAGCAATGTTAGATTGAATAAATTATGGGGTAAAGTTTTATTTTTGGTGAGAAATTGAGAGGAAATTAGAGAGAAAGTTAGGGAGTGTTTGGGAGAAAATGAGAAAAAGTGAGGAAAAATGTGAGAGAATTTTTTTTTTGAATTGTGTGAGGTTTGCACGAGCTGCCTCTTTTCTTGAAAAATTTAAACGTGAGTAGCGGTACACATTTTTCTCTGCCACGGTATAGATCAATTTTGGGCTAGTTCCCGTGAAACAGAACGACTCCCACCATGGCACAAATATTTTCCTACCGTGGCGCGCACCAAATTTCAAAAATTGGTCCCAAAATAGGAACTATCACTCCGCGGCACAAATTTTCCCTATCGCGGCACGCATAAGTTTTCAAAAATATGTCCCACAATAGAACCATACTCATCGCGGCACAAATATTCCCTACCGCAGAACACAAAATTTTTTAATTTTTGGGAAAAACAAAAGACATGGACAACGTATTCACCCCGAACCTAGATTGGGGTAATATCTTCGTTGCAATTAAAAAGTAAAAAGAAAAATAAAAGAAAAGAATGAAAGAAAAACGAACAAAGAACGTAGTGAATACAATACCGAATGGGTGCCTCCCATTAAGGGTTTAGTTTTACGTCTTAGCAAGATGTGGCCACTCTTGTGTCTAGGAATCTTGGAGACGTATGGTTTCTATGCTTTTCATGTTGGTATCTCCTTCCAAGTATGGCTTAACACGATGCCCGTTCACTTTGAACGGGTCTTGTGTTTTGGAATTTAGCAACTCGACCACTCCATGTAGAAATACATTTGCAATTGTATACGGTCCACTTCACATAGAATGTAGTTTTCCTAGAAACAAACATAAACATGAATTATATAGAAGTACTTTCATTCCAGGAACTAAAGACTTACTGATGAGCCCTTTGTCGTGATAGCGCTTAGTACGCTCCTAATATGATAAATTTAGTACTCGCAAGTGTACGAATCACTCATAGAAAAGTGACAAGCAAACCTCCGAGGTCGGTCTCTCAAGGAATTGCAGTGGTTCTAAACAACCTTTTTCTTAATCTAAATAGAGTTCTAAAGCAAGTAAAATACTAATTAAATAGCTTCACTAAAACTCTAAGTAACTAGAGTCCTAAACCTAGTAAAACTATAAAAAGAAGTTTTGTTTTGTAACGAGATCAATGGTACGAACAATTAACGAAAACAATAACGCAAATTCACAATCAATTCAAGTAGATTTGAAAATCAATGGAGGATGTATGGACGTTTAGTTTGGTTGGCCATGCTTGCATCGAAAAGTAATGGTGAAATAACATGAACGTTCTAATAAACGATTTTACCGACTTTTCCTTTTTATTACGAGAATGCCTACAGTAGGGAAAATTCTCTTTGTTGATGAACTAATTAACATCCTATGATCGAGTATATCAAATAGCAATCAAATTATGCGCAAGGAAATTTATGCCAGTCAAACTAATGTTATGACTAAGTCACTAATTTGAAGCTTTGATTAAGTATTTCGGAATAAAGTTAAGGTGACGTTCCTAAAACTATATTCTCAGATTTTTCAACCTAACTATGAATATCAAATTGGGCCATGAAAATTCATAATTAAATATCTAAATATGCTCTTAATCAAAAGGTAATTTATTTATATTAAATCAATAAAACATTCACCAAAAACAATTTTAGCAAACATGGCAACACAAACTAAACATCCATAATGAAATTAGCTGCTCATGTTCATATTAAAATTCATAGACAAATATAATATTATCATACACTCAAAGAAGGAAGAAGAAAGATAGAATTCTATAACAACAAGAAAATCCTAGATCTAAATACCGCAAATGGATGGGATGACGTTCTTCTCCAAAAGCTTGATCTTCGATCATCAACGGCTTCCTTGGATTCTTAGAATGGATTCTCTCGCTTTGTTGAGTGTGGCAAAGCTCCTAAAAATTGATTGAATACCTTGCTTGTTCGCAAAATTGTTGTGTGTAAAAGTTGTATGTAAGTTGGAGTCTAGAGGGCGTATTTATAGATGTAAGGGTTTACACAATTCCTGATTGCAATAGGAATAGGCGCGCCGCGGCATACATTTTCTCCGCCACGGCGCAACGCAAAATTTGGAAAATATGGTCAAAACCCGAGAGCTCCTCGCCGCGGCATGCATTTTCTTCGCCGCAGCGCGTGTTGCCTTTCCTTTCTTTATATTTACCCCCTTACATATGTGATGGCTCGTTATGTAAGGCTTACATATTTGACTTTTTTTGCTCGTAACTCGTGATCTGAGCACCGTAAGTATTCCGTCTTTACGTGTTTGTATTATTCAACTCATTTGACGCTAAAAATACCTGAAATGCACTAAAAACATACCCGTGATTCCGAATTGATAGATTTATGAAATTAATCGAATAAACAACAAATAATAAATCTATTTCTAAACAATTAAGCGTAATAAATCACAAAATATTAGTGCTTTCCGAGCACTTATCAGCTCCTTGTAGATCTTGGCATTCTCGTAAGCTTCATCCCGAATTTTTTCAAGTTCGCTTACTTGGAGTAGTCGTTTTTCCCCAGCTTTTGTCATGTCCATGTTGAGCTCTTTAATCGCCGAATAAGCTTTATGCTCTAGCTCAATGGGTAAGTGACATGCTTTTCCAAATATTAACTGATAGGGGCACATACCAATGAGTGTCTCGTACGCTGTGTGATATGCACACAAGGCATCATTCAACTTTACTGACCAATCCTTCCTTGAGGGGCACATTGTGCATTCCAATATTCCCTTGATTTGTCTGTTGCTCACTTCCACTTGACCCGAAGTTTGGGGATGGTATGGGATAGTCACTCTATGAGAGATGTTGTACTTTTTCAAAAGCACATCAAAGAGCTTGATGCAAAAGTGGTTCCTCCATCACTAATGATTGCTCTTGGTGTTCCAAACTTACTTAAAATCAAATCCTTCAAGAATTTAACAACAACATTAGCGTCATTAGTTCTAGTGGGTATCGCTTCTACCCACTGATATGATAAATTTAGTACTCGCAAGTGTACGAATCACTCGTAGAAAAGTGATAAGCAACTTCCAAGGTCGGTCTCTCAAGGAATTGCAGTGGTTCTAAATAACCTTCTTTCTGATCTAAATAGAGTTCTAGTGAAACTAAAACTCTAAGCAACTAAAATCCTAAAGCAACTAAAATACTAATTAAATAGAGTTCTAGTAAAACTAAAACTCTAAATAACTAGAATCCTATATCTAATAAAACTGTAAACAAGTTGGAATTGTGACGGGAACAATCATACGAACAATTAAACGAAAACAAGATCTCAAGTTAACAATCAATTCGAATGGATCAAAAATCAATGGAGGATGTATGGACATTTAGTTTGGTTGGCCATGCTTGCATCGAAAAGGTATGGTGAAATAACATGAACGTTCTATATAAACAATATTACCGGCTTTCCTTTTAATTACGAGACTGCCTGCGGTCGGGGTAAATCTCTTTGTTGATTAACTAATTAACTGCCTTCGGTCGGGGTAAATCAAATAGGAATCAAATTATGCGCAAGGAAATAAATGCCAATCAAACTAATGCTATGACTAAGTCACTAATTTGAAGCTTTGATTAAGTGTTTCGGAATTAAGTTAAGGTGACGTTCCTATAACTAGATTCTAAGATCTTTCAACTTAACTACGAATCTCAAATTGGCCCATGATAATTCATAATTAAATATCTAAACATGCTCTTAATCAAAAGGTAATTCATTTATATTAAATCAATAAAATATACACCATACACAATTCTAGCAAACATGGCAACACAAACTAAACATCCATAATGAAATTAGCCACTCATGTTCATATTAATATTCATAGACAAATAAAATATGATCATACACTTCAACGAAAGAAGAAGAAAATAGAATTCTATAACAACAAGAAAAACCTAGATCTAAATACCGCTTATGGATGGGATAGCGTTCTTCTCCAAAAGCTTTATCTTCGGTTATCGACGGCTTCCTTGGATCCTTAGAATAGTTTCTCTCGCTTCGTTTTAGTGTAGAAAGCTCCAAAAACTGATTGAATTGCTTGTTTGGTCACAAAATTATTGTGTAATAGTTGTGTTCGAGTTGTTCTGTAAGGGGGAGTCTAAGGGGGTATTTATAGATGTAAGGGTTTACACAAATCCTGATTGCCATAGGAATAGGCGCGCCGCAGCATACATTTTCCCCGCTGCGGCGCAACACAAATTCTGGAAATAATGTCAAAACTTGAGAGCTCCCCCCCGCGGCATGCATTTTCCTCGCCGCGGTGCGTGTTGTCTTCATTTTCTTCACATGTACCCCCTTACATATGTGCTAGATCGACATGTACGGCTTACATATTTGACTTGTTTTGCCCGTAACTCGTGATCCGAGTGCCGTAAGTGTTCCGTCTTTGCGTGCTTGCATTATTTGACTCATTTGACGCTAAAAATACCTGAAATGTACTAAAACATACCCGTGATTCCGAATGGATAGATTTATGAAAATAATCAAATAAACAATCATAACAAATCTATATTTTAAACAATTAAGCACAATCAATCTCGAAATA
The DNA here is from genome assembly GCA_029378325.1 of Elaeagnus macrophylla. Lineage (NCBI taxonomy): Eukaryota > Viridiplantae > Streptophyta > Magnoliopsida > Rosales > Elaeagnaceae > Elaeagnus > Elaeagnus macrophylla. The sequence continues at coordinate 1,471,677 of CM055650.1, read as the reverse complement.
TTTGTGCTTTTCGAGCACTCATCACCCACTTTGATACATAGTCGACTGTGACTAAAATATAAGTAAAACCAAAAAATGGGGGAAATAGACCTATGAAGTCAATTCCCCACAAGTCAAATAATTCGACTACAAGATTCGATGTCAAAGGCATTTCGTTACGTTTGCCAATATTACCGGTCCTTTGACATCCATCACATCTCAAACAAAAAATGTTAACATCCTTTAACAAAGTGGGCCAATAAAATCCAGATTGTAATACCTTTAGGGCCGTTTTCTTACCATCAAAATGTCCCCCGCAGTGTAGCTCATGGCAAAAAGTTAGGATGCTCTCATGTTCTTCTTCGGGCACACACCTTTGAATGACTTGATCTTGACATAACTTGAACAAATAGGGGTCATCCCAAACGTATTGCCTGCAAATACTGAAAAACCTTTTCTTTTCCTGAAAAGTGATGTTAGGTCTCAAAATTCCACTAGCAAGATAATTAACAAGGTCAGCATACCATGGATTTGGACCTATTGTAAACAGTTGTTCATCAGGGAAGGTTTCTATTATTGTTTTCTTACTTTCACCCTCAATAGTATACCCAGACATCAACATAGACAGATGATTAGCTGCTACATTTTCAGTACCCTTCTTGTCCTTGATCTCTAGGTCAAATTCTTGTAAAAGTAAGACCCACCTAATGTGTGAGACCCCAATCTCAATTATTATTTTTCAGAAAAATAATTTAAATTTATGTATTAAATTTAGTGTTTTAAATTGTATTTTTTTTAATTAAATTTAATAAATACATTGGTACTAGAAATTTAAATTATAGAAATTTTAAAATGATTTAAAAATAATTCATTTAATTTTTATATTGATTTTTAAAAAAATTTTGGAAAAAATAGTGTGAATTACCAAATTGCCCCTACTCTTTTAAACTTTTCAAAGTCAAGGCTAAGGGCAGTTTGGTCATTTTACAAATTAACTCTTTAAATCCCAATTTCCTTCTTCTCCAGCCACGCGAAGTATTAGGCTGGTGGCGCCCGAGGTAGAGAGGAGAGAGCGAGGAAGAGACGAGTTGATGTTGCCGTCCTCCTTGCCGTTCACCGATGCCGAACTCCTCGCCGTCGTCCTTCCACCTCCACCCAAGAGTTCCACCCCAAACCCTATATACCGAATACCTCCTCTTTTCTCTTCCAAGCGAAACTAGTCGCGAGAAGCTCTTTGACGGCGCGCGCGGGAGAGGGAGGGAGGCGTTGCCCTCATCGATGCAGTCGCTAACGCCGTCGCCCTTAACGGTCGGCCTTTCCCCCGACGGAGCACCTCGCTCGACAAACAACCCAGTTGCTAACTCCGTTCGCTACCCAAGCGACCGTTAGCTCCCTTTTCTCCAACGCGAGCGAGAATTGTGTCGAGCTTTGTATTTATGAGACTACGATTTTTGGTATCTCGTCAAGAGTTTTATAATCTTTAGGAAAAACTCATTAATTCTCATGAATTATTAAGGGCATGGAATAATATAATAACATGAGCTTTTCTTTTGTTTTTGGTATATGATAGTGCGAACGTGTTTGTTGTAAGTACAGTTGGACATGTATTGGTACTTGGTTACAAGTGTGTATTATTATGTTTGTAAGAGCTGTCATCATCATGGCTTTGACAAGAGTGCTTTATATGATCACCTAGGTGGATATCTTAGAATGTATCTGAAAAGTAGTGTCCAGATGGAAAGCCTGGATGCATAAGAAAGAGACATTTTCGCAAGTTTGAGGGTAAGGTTGGTTTGAGAGCGGACTTTTGAGGTGGGGGTTATTACTCCACTTTTTCTTCATGCATTATTTTTATGAAAATATCATGCATCATTATGGATAATTGAATGACTGAAATTGATGCCATGTTTATAAATATTTTTATAAAAGTGTTGATAATGATGTTATAATTAACATACCCATTTGGAAATATTTTATTTGTATATATGAGATTATGAAATATGAGTATTAAAATATTTTATATGGCATTTGACTTTTATGCATGCATCATTAAATTATTTTATGGAGAGTATTACCTGTATAATTTCTTGCGGAGATATGGTATCCCGGGGCTACTGGATGCAGCAAACTACTTTTTGATGGACTACAGGTACGCATTACATCTCACATATATCTCGGAGTTGTCCATACATGGGTCTTGGTATTTGTTTCCGTCTATGGGTATCGGAGTTGGACTGCCCATGTGACTAGGACCCTTAAGGCGAGGACCCATATACGTTGGAGTTGACCAATACATGTGCCATATGTATTTCGGAGTATGACCATACATGGGGTCGGAGGTGGACCTACGTGCGTCTCAGAGGTTGGCAGCGCACGTGCCCATGTATTTCAGAGTTGACCAATACATATGGATTTGGCATAGCATACATGAGTATTTTATATCAAACATTTCATATTTGATTATGATTGTATGAGCATGCATGGGGTACCTGGAATGTACACTCCATCCGGTTTCGGAAGTGAGGAAGTACAGGTATGCCTGGGTTTGAAAAATGAAATCTCCCCATTACTGATGATTTATTACTGGACATGCATGAAATATTTTTAAATGTAGCATGCATCATTGATTTAATTGAGAACTGTGCATGGAGTATACTCTTACTGAGCTAGTGGTAGCTCACCCCGTTTCCCCTTTCTCTTTACAGATTAAAATCTCAAACAGATGTAGAAAATATTATATGCAGTGTGTTGTATTTTTCTATAACAAAGGTTGTTTATATAGAGTCCAATTTGACCTAAGAGATAATTAATAATAGAGTACAATTTTACTCATATCATGATTTAGCTTTCACAACAATTTTACTCATACCAGGATTTTACTTTCACAACAATTTTACTCATACAGGGAAGCAAAATAAGTAGAACAAATTATCAAAACACTTCGATCTATCTAACTGTGTACACAAAAATTCTTCTAAGTGTATGTATATTATTGTGTGATGGTATATGCATGAAACACATATTTTTACCTGATACATACATATTGAGAGCTTTGTAGTTTCTTCAACTTTGATTGGTTGACTTGACAATGAGCTTAGATACTATATTATAATTAATTGTTTTGTCTAAGAAAATTGCCAACACTCATAAACCTTACACTTGATGGTCAAATTTTGTATTTTTAATAAGCTTGCAAGTGCACGAATCACTTGTAATAAGTAATAAGTATACTCCCAAGATTGTCTCTCAAGGAATTACGGTGGTTTTAAAACGTTATTTATTTTCTTATTTAGTCAAACAAACAATCCTAAATATTCTAACAATTGTCGGTCGCAGAAAGGATTGTAAATTCCTAAATTAATTCTATAACTAAAATAAAATGCATATAAAAGTAATCACAACCAAAGTGGGGATGATGGATGTAAATGGAAATCTTAGTTCGCTATCAATTCATGGAAAGAACAAATTAAGCAATTTAATTAAAAGTCAAATTTAATGATTTTTTCGGTAAACCTATAAAATGCCAAATCAAAGGTAATTTTCACTACAATCAATTAATTAATGTCTATGTCTTTGATCCGAACTATTAACTAATCAATTAGAATTAACTCAAGGAAATATTTTAATCACCTAATCTAACACAAATCAATGCAATAAAATTAGACACTTGTTCATAATGTGCAATCAAGCAAAGATGGCGTTTCTAATGCTTAAATTCTAACATATTTTCTCGAACTACAAATCAATATTTGGCCCATCATTAATTCATAATCAGAAATATTAAGAACATAAACAAGAATTAAATCTAAAACTCAAATATCATTAAATTACAAAATTGTTCTTCTAATTATTGGAAGCAATACTAATATCCCTAAATACATAAATTAGCTAACCATAATTAAATTGGTGTCAATCAATTTAGTCATGGGAGGCAAACCACAAAATCAAAGAGAAGAAAAGATATACAATAAAAATATCCCAATGAATCCTCTGGCTCCAAAACCTTGAAGTTGGTTGATCCCCTTTCTCAATTCCTTGGAGTATCTTCAACAATGGAGTGTCTTATCTTGATTTTAGGTGGAATTTGTGTGGAAAACTCTTGCTGCAAAATCATCAAAGGGAAGGAGGAAATTGGTTGTAAAAACTTGTGTTTGGGAGAGGTATAATGTGGTATTTATAGGATGAGTGAAGTGGTACACGCGTGTTAGGGTTTCTGGGCATTTTTGGCTTGTGGGTCGAGGCACACATTTTCTTCTACCGTGGCGCGTGTTGAATTTTTGCTCCAGAATAGAAAACAAAGACCTCTAAGCCGTGGCGCGCATTGATTTTGCCTTGTATGTAACCCTTACATAGTTTTTGACTCCCAATGTAAGCCTTACATTCTTTGGCTATTGTTACTCCATTTTCTCTCTTTTTTGTGTCATTTCAATCCAATATTCTTGTAAGAGTCCAAAAACCTACAAAACACATAAATACTTTCCAAAACACAAAAATAATATAATAAAACATAAAATGAATGCTTAAGAACATAGCAAAACATAGGTCAAAATAGTGTTATCACCTAGTCTCTACCAAATGAAGTGATCTAAAATTATAAGAAAGGAAAAATAAATAGACTAAACTATACAAAACTGAATCACTTTCGTAGATTGTTACGGTTGCATTTAGCATATGCAACAAGCTTTCAAAACCCTAGGTGGCCCTAGTGAATGAGTTAAAGTCTCGTGAGGGCTTTTATTAATGATACCATAAACATCCTAAGACAATAAAACTAACAATGACTCTAAACATGCTCAAATCAATCCATGTATGTCTCAAAAAGTGCCTTTGGCACATGGCACATGAAATAGTTGAAAACCACCAAAGCTTAAAAACAGTCCAAACATCAAATTTATTTTTCATAATCAGCTCTTGAACAACCAATCAAACCACAAACTCTATTAGTTGTAATATCAGATTTGCCATGCACGACATTCATAGATTACATCTTCGATCTCAATATTGTGCAAATTAATTATGAATAAAAATTTACAGTCACAAATTGCATAAGCTTATCTTTCAAATCCATCTCCACTAGTATAGAAAACAATATTACCTTGAATCAATAAGACTTAATTAAGCTTATAATGCTAGGTTAAGGTGTGGGGTTATGAAAAAATGAAAAGATTATTATAAAAAAGATAACAGCACTTAACATTTTTTTAGAGTAATACAACTATTTTAAGTTCTTTAATAACTCACAAATCACCCAACTTTCCACCCAAATGTTTGCTTCTCTTCTATTGTGTAAATTTCGTATTCCCCCTTTTACCTTCATTTTATTTATCTCTTCCTTGTTATGATTTTTCTTTTTGCCATGCATATAATTTAATTGCACACATATCTAGTATTATTATTTATTTTTTATGTTATGTTATTTTATTTTTTTTAAAAATCAAGAGACAATTAACTCCCTTTATATTTAAATGCCCTGGAAAGGTTTGTGTTTTGCAGAACACTCTTATCACTAAGAGTAGGACAATGTGCATTTTTTACTCAATGGGTTTTTAAGAAAGAAAAATTCTAAGGTCAAATTATATCTTAATTAAGCTAAAAAAGAGTGACTAAGAATAAAATTATACATGGAGGCATGAAAATTTTAAGTGGTTCATAAATGACCTAAATCACTTCCTAAGTAATGTGTAGTCCTATTATTTTGGCTCAATGGATTTTTAAGTTAGTTTTAGAATTTGTTTAGACTTTAAAAATTCCATGAACATGCACACATTTTAACAATCTAAATTATTTACACTAACCAAACAAACTTCCACAAACTAGATGATCCTAACATTCGTACGTCTTTTTTACTTTAAGCAAAAAAATAATGTTTTTCACATGTCATCACCATTACAATCATGTTAATTTCATAGACTTTTGAATTAATTCGAGCAAATTAGACGTCCTAATAAAATCAAATAAAAATGTTAAAAATAAACCTAAAATTTTTAAAATTTTGGTCCTAATTATGCTCACGGAAATAATTCCATCCCCAACCTAATTCCTACATTGCCCTCAATGTATCAAAGAAAAACAAAATGTAATCAAGTAAAAGAATAAGAAGTTATCCCCTTTTGATGTATATTAATATAGCTCTGTCTCACCAATGCTTTACCTTTCTCAAGTAATAGCATTTGGCTTACTTATGATATGTTAACTAAAACTCTAAAGTTTTTATCACATTTCAATAGTGAAATTAGAACTCAATACAAAGAAAACTAAAACAATAACCACTAAGCAAAGTTAATTGTTCAAGTGCATAACCAGATAAAAATAAAAATAAGAAAAATTAGAGAAGCAGAAACAAACTTAAAAGCCACAAAGACTAAAGGAGACTTAGTGCTCCATATCATCTTGTTGATCTTCTTCTTCATTGGGTTGGTCCTCGGGTGGCAACACATGGTTAGGATAATTCGATTCTCTACCGAATTTGTTCAGGTCTACTCCACCTTGTGTGAGTTGGAAGCTTAACATTCGATGAATTAGTGCTTGATATTCATATGAGTATTTCACTTGCTCACGAAACTAATCTTGTTGTTGGCACTGATACTCTTACATTTTATTCATTTTCTCTTCCAAGCTGCCTATTCTTTCATTTGTTGTAGCACTCTTGGAAGAAGTACTAGTGGCTTTTCTGCTACCTTGCCCCCCTTTGTTCCAACTAGTTAGATGTCTCATGTAAGGGTAGGTGAAGGGTTTTGCAGGTTGTAGTAGCACCTCACCTGTGTCATATCGAACTCTATGCTTGACACATAAGGTAGTTATGAGTTGAGGGAAGATGTAATTTAAATTGTGATTCTCAACTGAGTGCATCGTCCTCTGGTGTATGATTAACCCAGTATCTATAGACTTACCAACCTCTATGGCATACTAGAGGATATATGCCTTTCTCTTTATCCATAGAACTATAATGCCGAGTTGGCATTAATCTTAAGCATACAAAGAACTGCTAGGTGCAGGAGATGGGTCTTAAGTATTTTGCCTGAAAAATGTTCACTTTCTCATCCAGCATCTCCCATTCTACATTTTCGTTTGTTAGGGTATTTTAATCTCCTCATAATCTGTGTGCTTTGCATATGCCTCATATTCACTGTCATGAATGTCCCTCAATTGGTAATGAGTGTTAATGATTGATCTTCTAAAAGGGACTTCAACACCTCTCACCCACACAATGTCATCTTGGATTTTTGGGACATTATTGTAGAATTCTTAGACTAATGAACTAACACCTGCTTTGGGTGCTTGTATAAACTTTTTCCATCCTAAGGCTTAAATTATATCATATGATGAACACTATTTTGATCTACTATTTGTGATGTTTTTAAGTGTTTATTTTGCATGTAATCTCGATATAATCTTGTTTTGGAGGGTATTCTACTGTTTTGCAGGTCAAAGTAGGTTTGGAGAGAAACTTGGAAAAAGAGAGCAAAAATGGAGTAAAAATGCATACATACGTAAGCCTTACAGTAGGTGCCATACATTATGTAAGCCTTACATCGATAATCAACAGAATATGTACAAGGCATGTACATACATGTACATACCATGTACACCCTTACATGCAAGGCGCGCCGCGGCGAGGAAAGTGTATGCCGCGGCGGGGAGCTCTCGGGTTGGAACATGAAAACCATCAAAACATTGTGCGCCGCGGCGAAGGAATGGTATGCCGCGGCGAGGAATTCAGAGAAATATGTAAAGCCATGTACATACTATATACTCTCATGTACATACAAGGCGCGCCGCGGCGAAGGAATTGTATGCCGCGGCGAGAGGCTCTCGGGTTTGAACACCAAAATCACGAACACAATGTGCGCCGCGGCATGAAAAATGTGCGCCGCGGCGCGCGCGCGCGAACTGGACTCCTCCTGATGTACGAGACTTACAGAAACATAAAAGAGCTCTTACATAGACAAAAACCCTATCGAACATCATATCCTCTCCAGCCTCCAAAACAGATCTGAGCCTGAATTCAACACCTCTCCAGCCTCCAAAGACTCCAGATTCACACACTCTGTTCTTCAAAGAAAGAAACGAGAGAAGGAGAAGAAAAGCATAGTAACAGTGCCAGAATTCTTCTTGCCTCAACAATTTAGAGAAAGAGATTACTCAATCAAAGCTCCACCATTGATTTGGGGTACTTTAATATTTGTAATTTACTTTCTCTTTAAGAATTCGTATGATGTTATTCATGATAGAAAATATTGATTTAAATTCTGTCATGAGTGGCTAAATCATCTGTGTGTGGGATTTTGGTGATGTAACTATGAGTGGATAATTGGTTTTGTGGAATGTTTAATGTTAAAGTGATTTATTTCGAGTTTATTGATTTTACTATTATGTTCATTAATTATTTCTGGCCAATTTAATTTGTGAATGTATGAAATATTTTAGAATTGAGTTTTAGAAACGCCATCTGAATTCAATTAAGCACTCTTAAACTTGAGCCTAATTTAAGTGCATTGATTTGTCTTGAATTAGGCGATTAAACTATTTTCTTGGATTTAAAGCTGATTAACTAATTAACGGTCCAGATCAAAGAAGTTAATTGGTTAATCAAGGGGAAATCACCATTGATTTGGGGTCTTCTAGGTTAGAGAAAATAATCAGTAGGTCCCACTTTTTCGTGCTTAAATGTTACAACCACATAAACCAATTCATCCATGATTAGCTTATTAACCAATTTCCCACACTCATTCACTTCATCGTTTTACACAAAGTCTACGCATTCACTCTATTTTTCCTGTCAACTTTTACAACTTTAGCAAGAATCTCCACAACCTTCCTTTGTTAGAATGTTTAGATTTAATTTTATTGTAATCTTTTAGAAAACAATTCACATTTTTGAAAACCACCGCAATTCCTTGAGAGACGATCTTGGGAGTATACTTGTCGCTTACTACGAGTGACTCGTGCACTTGCGAGCTTTATAAATACAAAATTTGGTATCAAGTTTTTGTGCATCAAGTTTTTGGCGCCGTTGCCGGGGAATTGGCGTTTTTGAAATTGTTATTTGTTTTCTTTTTATTTTACGTAATTACTAGTCTTTATTGTTTTATTTATTTGTTTTTCCTGTTTTTTGTGTTTCTAGTTACTTGTTAGAGTCAAATAGTTTCTGGTGCTCTGATTTGTTGTTGTTTTTGATTGTGCATGCACGGTAGGAGATCTCTTGGAAATCCACTCGTGCCGTTCATAGATAACGTCAACAGGAGACGAGCACATTTGAGACCATCCGGCGCTGACATTTTGGAGGACGAGCAGCCACCAACAATGGGAGAGAATCTACCTCCACACAGAGAGATGACGATGAAGGAGTATGCAAGGCCAATCATTGGCACTGCAACTTCTTGCATCCAACTAGGGGAAGCAGCTCGAAACTATGAGCTAAAGAATATACACTTTAATATGCTACCGTCATTTTATGGTATTCCTAACGAAGATCCTCTAACGTTTATTCGTGATTTTTATGCTACTGTGCAGACTTTTCCGCTACAGGGGCTAAATGAGGATCAGCTGAGGATGAGGTGTTTCCCATACACGCTGAAAGATAAAGCCAAGTCATGGCTTATGACTCTTCCACCTGGATCGCTTTCAACTTGGGACGCTGTATACAACAAGTTCATGGGAAAGTTCTATTCCCACCAAAAGACTGCGGACCTAAGAACCAAAATTGCAACGTTCTCCCAAATGGACGGAGAACCTTTTCATGAGGCGTGGGACCGTTTCAAATTGCTTCTAATACAATGCCCACACCATCACTTTCCTTTGCAACTCCAGAATCAGTTCTTCTATGACGGGTTGATACAACAGTGTCAATTCACTGTGGATAATGCCGCGGGAGGAGCAATGGGAGAGAAGACCGCAGATGAAACATATGAGCTATATGAGATGTTGGGTGCTAATTCCCAACAAAAGAGTTCTAGAGGAAGGAGAATGGGAGTTAACGAGGTAGCTCCGGGGAATGACATGTCAATGCAAATCGCAGAGCTCACAAAACAAGTCGCACTCCTCACCTCCAAGAACTCACCAACTCAAGAGGTATGCGGTATCTGTAGTACGTACGGACATGGTGCTAACATTTGTCCTTTTGTTTGTGATCAAAATGCAGGTACAAGTTATGAGCAAGCAAATGCTATGGAGGGATACCAATCGAGGCCAAGGAATGATCCTTACTCGAACACGTATAATCCTGGTTGGAGAAATCATCCCAACTTCTCATGGAAAGGAAATAATAATCAAGGCTATGCTCAGAATAACTTCCCACATCATCCAAACAACAACAATTCACAGCCTACTCTACCAAACAAGCCAAGTTTAGAGGACAATTTGAACTCCTTCATTCAAGTGAGTCAAGAAATTAATCAGAAGAATGATCAAAGGATAGGTTCTTTAGAGGCTTCCATGAAAAGGATAGAGACTCAGGTGGGACAATTGACTGAATACGTACACAAGCAAGATAAAGGGAAGATGCCTGAACAATTGAATGCTATCACAGTCATTGAAAGTGGTGAGGTCCTAAACTATAATTTTACTGAACATTCTGATGATTTGTTTATAGATGCAGGAGATACAGGAAGGAAACATGCAATTCCCAAGGAAAGTCAAGCTGAGGACATTAAAGTCGTAAGGCCTTCTATAAAGTGTACGGAGAGCCTTAAAGAGTTAACCGAACGTCCATCCCTTCACAAGTCACCTAATCCATACAGACCTCCGATTCCACTCCCACATCCCGTAAAGGCGACTGATCAGGATAAGCTATTTCATGAAACTTTTACTTCACTTTCTAAAGTTAATATTAACTTACCTTTGTTGGATATCATTAGGGACATTCCATCTTATCCAAAATTTCTCAAAACCCTACTCTCCAACAAGAGGAAGTATAAGAATGAGGAGAAAGTGATAGTTTCAGAACTAGCTAGTGTAGTGTTGCAAAAGAAACTACCCCCCAAACTAAAGGATCCAGGTAGTTTTAATATCAAAATTACTTTGGGAGATAAGATGGTGTCGAATGCTATGTTAGACTTAGGGGCAAGTATTAATGTCATGCCATATTCTGTGTACTTGCAACTAGGTTTAAGGGATCTTAAGCCCACAAATATGTCACTTCACCTTGCTGATAGATCCATTAGATATCCCAAGGGAATAGTTGATGGTTTGTTGGTACAAGTGAAGAGCATAATTGTACCGGTCGACTTTGTAGTCATGGAAATGGAAGACACCATACCTAAGGACAATGAACACACTATTATTCTTGGTAGACCATTCATGGCTACTACCAATACAATCATTGATGTCCAAAGAAGAAAATTGACAATGAGAGTCTTAGGAGAGACTATAAACTTCAAAGTGTTTAACCCTTCACTTACTGCTCCTATTTCTTCTGCTGATAATTGTGTTGTTCCAGATTCTAATGATTTACCTATTTTTGACAATAATTTGCATAAGGGTTCATACAATAAAACTATTGTTTCATCTACAGATAGGAGGGTGAAGGAAACACTTATAAACTCAATTCAGGATAATGCCTACAAAGACCATGTCAAGTGTTCACAAATTAAAAACCTGGATTGTGAGTTTTTCTATCCTGGAAAAGATTGTTATGCATGTAATACTCGTTTTAAGTCTTTTTCAGGTGACATGAAGCCTTGTTTTGAGATTGGCAAAGAAAAAGGAGGAAGCAAGCACTTCAAGGATGCATTGAGGCCTCCATGATAAAAGTGCGCATCGTCTTGCTAAGACGTTAAACTAGGCGCTTGGTGGGAGGCAACCCACCGTTTTAGGTATTCTCTATTGTTTCTTTTAATTTACTTCAGTTTAGTTTTGTTTTTGTTTGCCCTCTCTAAAATCTTTTCTGAACATGTGTGTAGTTGAAAAACCTTGAGGACAATGTTTAGTTTAGGTTTGGGGGTGCATTTTGCATTTTTGATTGATAACAATACTTTCATGCTTTGGTCAATTTTTGATGAATAACTAGTCTTTATGCATTGTTTATCTGATTTTTTAAAATATTTGAGGTTTGTTGTAAGGATCGGTTTTAATTTGCAATCTGTGTTTCATGCTTTTGATGTTGAAACTGAGATGAACCCAAATCTTGTGTTTAGGAATTGAATTGTGGAGACTACCTTGTGAGAATATTGTTGAGCCCTTAACGTTTTATTCGGAGAGATAAATGTTCTTCTACTCTTTTAAACACCTTTCATATCATTTCAAATTGCTAGATGATCTCTATAGGTTTTTGCATTGAATGTTAGGATTTTAAACATCTAATGAGGGATCATATGCTTAATTGAATTGCTTAGATTAAATGACTTAAGTAAAGTTTGAAGTGTTTGCCTATTTCATTCGTGCTTGACTTTAAAAAAAAAAATAATAATAAAAGGGAATTCCTATATCAAACACAAAAAGAGCTAAGAAGTAGCCATTCACAAATTACATATGTATGTGGGTCTTAAAAAAAAAAGGGAAGAAGAGATAATAAGTTTATTATGACCCTAAGTTCTTCAAGTATGAATGGTTAATACAAAAAAGAGAGAGAGAAATAGGAAATAAGTTCCCTTAAAGTCAAAACATTTTCATTCTATGGCACACTTGAAGTTTTTGCTTGAGGATTTTAATTGAAGCATGAGATTAGTAATGTGATTCCTTCATAAATCCTATCATTTGATTCCTTTCATGAGATCAATGTTATGCACTTTTGAGCCTTTCTTGTTTAATCATATGCGAACCTATTAGCTCGTTTCTTTACATAATTTCTATTCGCATATACATTGTTGAGTGCTTGAACCCATAGGATCGGTGTGATTTAGAGAGTAATTATTGTGAGGATTAGAGTTGAAACGAATTCATATTCTTAACACTAGGTTTGGGGGAGTCAATGTTGATACGCTTTTAGTATTGGAATTTAGATTTGTGAAGCAAAATTGATCTAAATGGTGAACCTTGATGTGCTTGATTGTCGGATAAATTTGTGCATGAATTTTTGGTTATGATTTGGAAAGAAATTAAAGCATGACAAGTTTTGTTAACTTCAATTTTAGTTTTGTTATTTGGCTTTTTAATTTTAGTTTTGCTTGAGGACTAGCAAAAAGTAGGTTTGGGGGTATTTGATGAACACTATTTTGATCTACTATTTGTGATGTTTTTAAGTGTTTATTTTGCATGTAATCTCGATATAATCTTGTTTTGGAGGGTATTCTACTGTTTTGCAGGTCAAAGTAGGTTTGGAGAGAAACTTGGAAAAAGAGAGCAAAAATGGAGTAAAAATGCATACATACGTAAGCCTTACAGTAGGTGCCATACATTATGTAAGCCTTACATCGATAATCAACAGAATATGTACAAGGCATGTACATACATGTACATACCATGTACACCCTTACATGCAAGGCGCGCCGCGGCGAGGAAAGTGTATGCCGCGGCGGGGAGCTCTCGGGTTGGAACATGAAAACCATCAAAACATTGTGCGCCGCGACGAAGGAATGGTATGCCGCGGCGAGGAATTCAGAGAAATATGTAAAGCCATGTACATACTATATACTCTCATGTACATACAAGGCGCGCCGCGGCGAAGGAATTGTATGCCGCGGCGAGAGGCTCTCGAGTTTGAACACCAAAATCACGAACACAATGTGCGCCGCGGCATGAAAAATGTGCGCCGCGGCGCGCGCGCGCGAACTGGACTCCTCCTGATGTACGAGACTTACAGAAACATAAAAGAGCTCTTACATAGACAAAAACCCTATCGAACATCATATCCTCTCCAGCCTCCAAAACAGATCTGAGCCTGAATTCAACACCTCTCCAGCCTCCAAAGACTCCAGATTCACACACTCTGTTCTTCAAAGAAAGAAACGAGAGAAGGAGAAGAAAAGCATAGTAACAGTGCCAGAATTCTTCTTGCCTCAACAATTTAGAGAAAGAGATTACTCAATCAAAGCTCCACCATTGATTTGGGGTACTTTAATATTTGTAATTTACTTTCTCTTTAAGAATTCGTATGATGTTATTCATGATAGAAAATATTGATTTAAATTCTGTCATGAGTGGCTAAATCATCTGTGTGTGGGATTTTGGTGATGTAACTATGAGTGGATAATTGGTTTTGTGGAATGTTTAATGTTAAAGTGATTTATTTCGAGTTTATTGATTTTACTATTATGTTCATTAATTATTTCTGGCCAATTTAATTTGTGAATGTATGAAATATTTTAGAATTGAGTTTTAGAAACGCCATCTGAATTCAATTAAGCACTCTTAAACTTGAGCCTAATTTAAGTGCATTGATTTGTCTTGAATTAGGCGATTAAACTATTTTCTTGGATTTAAAGCTGATTAACTAATTAACGGTCCAGATCAAAGAAGTTAATTGGTTAATCAAGGGGAAATCACCATTGATTTGGGGTCTTCTAGGTTAGAGAAAATAATCAGTAGGTCCCACTTTTTCGTGCTTAAATGTTACAACCACATAAACCAATTCATCCATGATTAGCTTATTAACCAATTTCCCACACTCATTCACTTCATCGTTTTACACAAAGTCTACGCATTCACTCTATTTTTCCTGTCAACTTTTACAACTTTAGCAAGAATCTCCACAACCTTCCTTTGTTAGAATGTTTAGATTTAATTTTATTGTAATCTTTTAGAAAACAATTCACATTTTTGAAAACCACCGCAATTCCTTGAGAGACGATCTTGGGAGTATACTTGTCGCTTACTACGAGTGACTCGTGCACTTGCGAGCTTTATAAATACAAAATTTGGTATCAAGTTTTTGTGCATCATCATATATGCCTGAATAGCACATTTCACCAAAGTTTAGTCCCTTCTCCATTACGAATCCCTTATTTCTTTTGGCGGCACCCTCATACCGATATTGTGTCTATTTACTAACAAACCTAGAGACATCAAAATTCCTATCCTCCACCATTTTCCCTTTTCCTTTAGACTTACTACTCTCTTCAATTTTCCTTTTGGGTGTCATAATTCTCACTATTGAAATTTGATCTCCAAAAATAAGGGAACAAATTATCAAGAAAATGAATTTTTTCCAAATTTCTCTTCTTCAAATCCTAAATCCAAAATATTCTAGAGAATCTCACAGTTTCCAAATAAAAATCACTAAATAATGTGAAGAATGTAGAGAAATTACCCCATGTGAGTGGACTGAACTCTTGTAAGAAAAACCCTCAAAATTGGAAAACCCTAGGTGCTTGGAGGAGAAGATGCACTTTCTTGAATTCTTGAGTAAATATGAGCACATAGTTTAAAGAAATACCAGATAGGAAGGTTAGATATAAAAAATTGGTGAAAGGGAGGTGAAGTAGTGTGATTTTTAGTGAGAAAGTGGTGAGAAAATTAAAGAAAATGAGAGGTCTCATGGGTTTGGAGAGAGAGTGTAAGAAATTTTTCTTTTGAAATTGTGCGTTCAAAATTTTGATGTTAGCTGCAGCACAAAGTTTTACATGCCGTGGCAGAGGGACATTTTTAGAACCTAGTACTAAAACACGAGACATGCACAACACAACACACTTTTTTTTGCAGCGACACAAAGAAAATTTTAGACAGATTGCTGCATCATGTATTTTTATGTGTTGTGACACGTGTTGAAAAAATTCTAGGTAAAAAATCAAAGAGTTGTCCACCGCAACACACTATATGTTGTGCCATGACACACATACTTGTCCAAATGTTTTGGATCTTTGATTTTTTTGGTTTTTTAATTTTACCTAAATCATAAAAATTGGGCAATTTGTCCATCCCAACCTAGATTGAGAGATGTCCTCATTACCACCAAAAATTTAAAATAAAATTAAAACTAAAGAAAATAAATACAAAAAAGAAAATAAGAAAATAAGTTTCTGAATGGGTGCCTCCCATTAAGGGCTTTGTTTACCGTTTTAGTAAGATGTTGCCGCTTTTGTGTTGCTAAGAATCTTGGATACATATGCTTTCTATGTTGTTGTCTCCTTAAAAGTACGGCCTTACATGATGCTCGTTCACTTTAAACGGCTCTTGTATTTTGGAATTTAGCAACTCCACTACTCCATATGGAAATATTTGGGCAATGGGGTACGGTCTACTTCACCTAGAATATAGCTTTCCTAGAAACAAACGCATGCGTGAATGAAATAAAAGAAATTTCATTCCAAGAGCTAGAGACTTTCTAATGAGTCCTTCATTATGATAGCGTTTAGTGTGCAGTTTGTAGATCTTAGAATTTTCATAAGCTTCATCCCTAATTGCTTCAAATACACTAAGTTGGAGTAGCCATTTTTCTCTACTTTTTTTATGTCCATGTTGAGCTCTTTGATTGTCCAATAAGCTCTATGTTCTATCTCAACAGGTAAGTGTCATACTTTTCCAAAACTTAAGCGGTAAGGGCTCATACATATGGGTGTCTTTTAAGTAGTGCGGTATGCCCACAATGCATCATTCAACTTGATAGCCCAATCCTATGTTAAGGGGAACACTATGCATTCCAAGATATCTTTTCTTTGCCTATTGGTTACTTCCACTTGACCGAAAGATTGAGGATGGTATGGAGTTGTCACTTTGTGTGAGATGTTGTACTTCTTTAGTAGTCCATCAGATAGTCTGTTACAAAAATAGCTTTAGGTGTCCAAAACCTGCTAAATATTGTATCCTTCAAAAATTTAATAACAACATTAGCATCATTAGTTCTTATGGATATAGCTTTTATTCACTTGGAGACATAGTCAACAATGACTAATATGAAAGTAAATCCAAAAGATGGGAGAAAATTATTCATAAAATCAATCCCCCATATATCAAACAAGTCGACCATAAGATTGGATGTCAAAGGAATTTTATTACGTCTGCCTATATTACCGGTCCTTTGACACCTATAACATCTCATGAAAAATAAGTTAGCATTCTTATATAGAATAGGCCAATAAAATCCAGTTTGTAATATCTTTAGGGCGTTTTTCTTTCCACCAAAATGGCCCCATAGTGTAGCTCATGGAAAAAGGTTAGAATGCTCTCATGTTCTTCTTCAGCTGGATGACTTAATCTTGACACATTTAGAACAAATAAGGGTCATACAAAAAGTATTGGCTGCAAATACTGGAAAACCTTTTCTTTTCTTGAAAAGTGATGTTAGGCCTCAAAATTTCACTAGTAAGATAATTAACAATGTCAGCATACCATGGATTTGTACTTATTGTAAACAGTTGTTCATAAAGAAAGGTTTCTACAATTTCTTCCTTACTCTCAACCTCAATAGTATTACAATCAGAAATCAACCTAGACATATGACTTAGCTACTACATTTTCAGTACCCTTTTTGTGTTTGATCTCTAGGTCAAATTCTTGTATGAATATGACCCACCTAATAAGTCTAGGCTTAGCATTCGGTTTAGTTAACAAAGATCTCAAAACAACATAATCCAAATACACAATAACTTTAGTTCTTACCAAGTAAGACCTAAATTTATCAAGTGAAAATACAACAACCAAAAACTCCTTTTCAGTGGTGGAATAATCAATTTGGGCATCATTAAGTGTTTTACTAACATATTATATAACATGTAAACGATTATCCATTCTTTTGCCTAAAACAGCTCCTATAGCATAATTAGAAGCATCACACATAATCTCAAATGGTAAAGACCAATCAAATGCCATGATAACATGGGTGGTATTAAGTTTATCTTTCAAAGTAGTGAAGGCGATAAGGAAATCATCATTAAAATCAAATGAACATCTTTGGATAATAGGTTACATAAAGGGTATCTTATTTTGGAAAAATCCTTAATAAGCAACCTATATAAACCTACATGTCCTTGGAAGCTCCTAATCCCCTTAACAGATGTTAGGGGAGATAATTTAGTAATCAAATCTATTTTTTTCTTGTCTACCTTAATGTCATTGTGATAAGTGCTTGAAAAGCACTAATATTATGAGTGATTTATTGTGCACAATTGTGATAAATAGATTTGAATATAACACTTTTATTTAATTATTTACATAAATATATTATTTCATAATCACGGTTATGTTTTGGTATATTTCAGGTATTTTTAGCTTTAAAAGATATAAGTACAAGAAGATGGGACATTTGGAACACTCAAATAGCAACCTAGGAGCAAAAAGGACTAAGGCCCTTACATCACAAATCAACTAGTATGTAAGGGCTACATACATAGGCAAGAAAATCAACTTATGTTGCGGCGAATATTATGTGTGTCGCAGCACATTGCTCTAGGATTTTTGTATGGAGAAATTTTTAGGCTTGTGCACGGAGGATAAAAAGTTGTGTTGCAACACACGTGTATTTTTAGAGAGTCCTAATTATGTACAACCCTTATATCTATAAAAAAATATTTACATTTCCAACATTAGATAGAATTTTTCACACAATTTAGGGATGATTTTTTACTAAATTAAACTAGATTTTGGAGCTTTGCCACATTCTAGGGTGGCAAGAGAGACACATCTAAGGAGACAAGAAGCCTTTAAAGATCAAAGATAAAGCTTTTGGTGAAGGAAACATCATCCAAGACAATTGTGGTATCTAGATTTAGGTTACTTGTGTTTAGATATTTCTTCTTCTTCTTTCCTCTCTAGAATATATGCTAGATTATATTTGTCTATGAATATTAATCTAAACATGTTTGGCTGAATTTAACTATAAACGTTTAGTTTTCCTTGCCATGTTTGATCGATTTATTTTGGCAAATTTTTTAATAGAAAAATAAGTAAATATTTCTTTTTGATAAGAGTTTGTTTAGTGATTTTGATGCAAACAAACTTGGTAGTCAAATTTTGTATTTATAAAAAGCTCAAGGGTGCATGAATCACTTGTAATGAGTGATAAGCATACTCCCAAGATTGTCTCTCAAGGAATTGCGATGGTTTAAAAAATGTTACTTATTTTCTTATTTAGTCGAACAAACAATCCTAAACACTTTAACAATTGTTGATCGGTAGAAAAGATTGTAAATTCTAATTTAATTCAATAACTAAAATAATTGTAAATTAAAGAAATCACAACTAAGGGAAGGATTATGAATGTATATGAAAATCTTAGCTTGCTATCCATTCATAGAAAGAACAAATTAAGCAATTCAATTAAAAGTCAGATTTAATGATTTTTTCGTTAAACCTAGAAAATCCCAAATCAATGAAAATTTTTATTATAATCAATTAATTAACTTCTTTGATCTGGACCATTAATTAATTAATTGGAAAGCTCAAAGAAATATTATAACCACCTAATATAACACAAATCAATGCAATCAAATTAGGAACTTGTTCATAATGTGCAATCAAGCAAAGATGGCGTTTCTAATGCCTAAATTCTAACATATTTTGTCCAACAACAAATCAAGATTTGGCCAATCATTAATTCATAATCAGAAATATTAAGAACATGAATAAGAAATAAATCCAAAACTCATATATTATTAAATTACAAAATTGTTCTTCCAATCATTGGAAGCAATATTAATATCCCAAATACAAAAATTAGCCAACAATAACTAAATTGGTGTCAATCAATTTTGTCATGAGAGGCATACACAAAATCAAGAGAAAAAAAAGATATTACAATAAAAATAACCGAAGTGATCTCCTAGGTCCAATTCCTTGAAGTTGATTGGTCCCCTTTCTCAAATCCCTAGAGTAGCATCACAAATGGAGGGTCTTCTCTTGATTTTAGGTGGGTTTTTGGGTGAAAAATCTAGCTGCTGCAGCAGCTGAGGTGTGGAGCAATTTGGTTGCAAAAACTTGTGTTAGGGAGAGACATAGTGTGGTATTTATAGGTGAATGAAGAAGCACACACAATTTAGGGTTTTTGGGCAGTTTTTGGTATGTGGGTTTAGGTACACAATTTTACTAGCCATGGGGCAAGGCTGAAAATAGGACTCCATAGTAAGAATCGAGAGGTCACTGCCGCGGCACACAATTTTACTAGCAGCGGGGCACTTTGATTTTCGGCTCCCATAGTAAAAACAGAGAATGAACTACCGCGACATACTTATCTCTTCGCCAAGGCGCTTGTTGTTGTGCTTGCCTTGTATGTACCCCTTACATAATGAAAGGTCTTCAATGTAAGGCTTACATTGCTCAGTTCTTTGTACTCCATTTTCACTCTCTTTGAAAATGGTCCAATATTCTTTTAAAAGCCTAAAAGCCTACAAAACACATAAATATCTTCCAAAACACGATAATAATAAAACAAAACATAAAATGAATGATTAAGAACAAAACAAAATATAGATCAAAATAGTGTTCATCAAATACTCCTAAACCTACATTTTGTTAGTCCTCTAGCAAAACTAAAATTAAGCTATACTAACTTAAATCACTTCCATGAATTGTAACGGTTGCATTTAGCGTATGCAACAAGCCTTTAAATCCCTAGGTTTTCCTTGTTGATGATTTGAAGTCTCGTGAAGGTTTCCAGTGATGATACCCACAAACATCTTACTAAAAGAAAAGCTAAAACGAAAAATAGCAATACTACAAATAAAAACTACAAACTTATATCAACAAAATTTCTCATGCTTTAGTTTATTTTCAGTTTATAATTGAGGATTATACATAAGTTCATCTAATTATCTTAACATATTAAGATTCATCACGCAAATCAATTTTGCATCACAAGAGCATACTCCATAAAAAAATCAATATTGATTCCCCCAAACCTAGTGTTAAGAATCCGAATTCGCTTCAACTCTACTCCTCAAAAGATTCACTCCTAATATCATATTGATCTTATCGGTTCAAACACTCAACAAAGTATATGCTAATAGAAGTTCTGTAAAGAAATGAGCTAATATGTTTGCATATGATTAAACAAGAAAGGCTCAAAAAGTGCATAACATTTTAGTTGTTCTGGGATTCTAGAGAAGTGTGAAAAGGTTATTTAGAATCATTGCAATTACTTGAGAGATCGACCTCGGAGGTTTGCTTATCGCTTGCTACAAGTGATTCATCCACTTGAGAGTACTATAATTTTCCCATCACCTTGTTGGATATCATATGTCCTAAAACAATGTCATGTTGGACCATAAAATGACTCTTCTCCCAACTAAGTGTCAAGTTGCACTCAATATAACTTTCTAAAACCAAAGTATCCAAGCAATCATCAATTGAAGTACAAAAAATAGAAAAATCATCCATAAATTCCTCAATAAATTTCTCCACCATATCTAAAAAGTAGACATCATGCATCTCTGAAAAGTGATGGAGGCATTGCATAGCCCAAATGGCATCATCCTGAAAGCGAATGTACTGAATGGACAAGTGAAAGTTGTCTTCTCTTGATCCTTCGGAGCAATGTGTACCTGCTAATAACCCAAAAGACCATCCAAAAAATAATAGAAATCATGCTAAGGTAGTGTTTCTAACATTTGATCAATGAAAGGAAGGGGGATGTGATCCTTTTTGGAGTAAAAGTTCAATTTTCAAAAATCAATACACATCCTCCAACTTATAATTGTCCTAGTAGGCATTAATTCATTTTTCTCATTCCTAATAATAGTTATTCTAGATTTCTTTGGTACCACATGAACAGGACTAATCCACTTACTATCAACTATTGCTTATATGACTCCTATTACTAAGAGTTTCAATACTTCATTTTTAACTACCTCTTGCATGTTGGGATTTAGTTTCGATTGTGCTTCTCTAATTGGTTTAGAATTGTCCTTTAAATTAATTTTATACATACACATAATTGGACTAATGCCTCTAATATTCCCTACACTTCATCCTATGACTTTTACATACTTCCTAAGCTCCCTCAATAATGTTTTTCTCTTGTTTTTAGGTGAGGGTAGAAGATATAATAATTGGACAAGTTTCATTCTCTCCCAAAAATATATATTTAAGGTGCTCAAGTAGTTCTTTAAGTTCTAGCTCAGGTGGAGTTGTTTCATCCTCTAATGGGGTATCTAATAAATCTAAGGGTGTACTAGAGTTCTTTATGGGTATCTAACAACTCACTGTACTCCTTAGTTTCATTATCTAAGATTTCATCCGCCTCTCCAACTGTAAGAGCTATCTCTAATTTATCATCTAACCTATCCTGCACAAAAGTGTCATTAATAATAGGATAAATGAACATTCATCAATAGCTACTATAGAAGGATAAGGAGAAGAATCAAAGACTTTAAAATGCACAGTCTCTCCCATGACTATCATAGTTAACTTCTCACTTTGGACATTGATTATGGTTTGAGTGGTTGTTATGAATGACCTATCTAAGACAATTGTATGCCCTTTGTCCAAAGATGGGTTTTCCTGCATGTCTAAAACCAAAAACCAAGTATGATAAGGTTATCTACTAGTACAAGTAACTCTTCAACCATGCCCTTCGAATATTTAATAGATATATCCACAAGTTAAAGGGACATGGTTGTGGGTTTTAGCTATCCTAAACCTAGCTGCAAGAAAACATAGTAAGGCATTAAATTTATACTAGCACCTAAATCATGCATAGCCTAGCTACTTTCCTATCCCTCATAATAATATTAATGATAAAACTTCGAGGATCTTTTAACTTTAGGGGTAGGTTTTGTTGAAGCATTGCATTAGCAATTTTAGACACTATTACTCTTTTATTAAGCTCATACCTTCTTTTCTTAGTATTTAGTTCTTTGAAATTTTTTTCATAAGGACGTACATTTCTAATCACATCTAACAAAGGTAGATTAATATTGACTTTAGAAAGCATGTTAAAGAGATTAGAAAAGTGTTTATCTTGCTTACTATCCTTAGGTGATGTAGGAATAGTATCAGTGGTCAGTATGACTTTGATGACTTGTGCAATTGAGAAGTAGTAGATGACTTTCCAATTGCTTTCTTGAGAGGTTCATCATATTTAATATTTAACTTATCACCTTCATTGGACATTCTATGTTCACCTTCCATGTTACATGCACTAAATGGTGAGTCATTGGAAATATTAAGTAAATTCTTAGTAACCACCTTACCACTTCAAAGGACTGTGACAGCTTTCGTTTGTTTAGGTAGACTAGGTAGCTTTCTTTTTTCTTATCTTTGCATGTGTTCAGCTAGCTGCCCCACATGTATTTCCACCATTTTCATTGAAGCTTCCAAAGAGACGAACCTTTAATCTATTTTTGTTTGATTATCCCTACTAGCTTGAATGAAAGCATTCAAGTTGTCCTCTAAAGTTGGTCTATTGGATTGATTTGGTTGGTTTGGTGGAAATTGTTTGCTCATGTTTTGGCCTTGCATT
This sequence comes from Elaeagnus macrophylla, assembly GCA_029378325.1. Classification (NCBI taxonomy): domain Eukaryota; kingdom Viridiplantae; phylum Streptophyta; class Magnoliopsida; order Rosales; family Elaeagnaceae; genus Elaeagnus; species Elaeagnus macrophylla. The sequence continues at coordinate 1,448,432 of CM055650.1, read as the reverse complement.
TGATTTTGGACAAATGGTTGGTTGTTTTGCTTCCAAGCAAAGTTCAACTGATTTTTCCATCTAGGGTTGTAGGTATTAGAATAAGGGTTATTTCTAGGTTTAGGTTGGTATACTTGCATTAAATTAACCTCCTCATTAGTACCTGTATAAGAATCACCTATAAAAGAACAAACATGAGCCCCATGTCCTATGTACCACACACTCCGCATATCTCTTGATTTGGCATTTGATGCACATTCTTGGTAGTAAGAAGTTGCACTTGTTTAGTCAACTCTGCAAGTTGCATCGCCATCTCATTGTTGGAGCCTAGTTCATTGTTAGAGCTAACTCCCAACATTTCATAAAGATCATATGTTTTCTATATTATTTTCTCACTTGTAGCTCCACCTGTAACATTGTCAACTGTATACTAACATTATTGTGTCAATCCATCATAGAAAAATTGATTATGCGACTTAAGAGGGAAGTGGTGACGTGGACACTATATCAAGAGGAGCTTGAACCTATCCCAAGCTACATAAAAGGGCTCCCCATCAATTTGTGAGAATGTAGCAATCCTGGTCCTTAGGTTAGCAATCTTTTGGTGGGAGTAGAACTTACCCATGAATTTGTTGTAGATTGCTTCCTAAGTTGTTCAATAGTTTGGTGTGAATGTCATGAGCCAAGAGTTAGCTCTAACTTTGAGTGTGTAAGGAAAACACCTCATCCTAAGTTTACCCTCACTAAGTCCCTATAGTGTAAATGTTTGTACAGTAGCATAAAAATCACGAATAAAGTTCAATGAGTCCTCATTAGGAATATCGTAGAAAGAAGGTAGCCTGGAATAATGAATATTTTTTAATTCATAATTCCTAGCTGCATTTGAAAGTTGAAGGCACAATGTGACAGTTCCAATGATTAGCCTCGCATATTCCTTCATCACCATCTGCATAGCTATGTTGTCACCCATTATTACTTATAGTTGAGATTGCTCTACTTTCTATTAAATGTTAGTATCCAATTTTCTTTGACAAGTCTTTGACTCTATGGATATTGTCAATAAAAGGAGAGAGTTCCTTATTGACCTCATACCTTACATACACCAACAAAAAGAAAATAAAGATCAAGGCAGTAGAGAATATGCAAAATTGAGTACTTTTAGAAAAAAAAAAACTTAAAATTAAAAAAAAATTGTGTGTTTTTTTTAATGACGAAAATAGAATTAATAAAAATAAAAATAATAAAAATAAATACTAAACCTAATTTAGAAATCTAAAAAGTTAGAAAAAAAATTATCTAAAATGCTAATTCCCTTGTAACAGTGCCAAAAGATAAGTAAACTTCAAGGTCGATCTCTTAAGAAATTGCAGAGGTTTTAAATAATTATTCTAATTTATTAAAAATTCTAAAAATTAACAAAAAAAAATAGTAAATCATATTGTAAAGAGGAAGAACAAGAACGAAAAGTGAAGATGGCAAACAAATAAGGAAAAATAAAAGTTCAATTGAAAATTACCTTAAAAAGGTTGATAAAAATCAATAAAGGATGTATGGACACAAGTTAAACACTCATAATACAATTAGCCAGACATTTTTAGATTGATATTCATAGATAAATATAATCTAACAAATATTCTAAAAATAGAAGAAGAAGAAGAAACATCTACTAACAACAAAAACTATAGATCAAGATACCACAATTGGCTTGGATAATGTTTTCTTTCCTAAAATATTGATTATTGATCTTCAATGGCTTCATGTATCTTCATATGTAATTCTCTTGCCTCTTAGAATTTGGAAAGGCTCCAAAACCTGATTAAGTTTTGTAATAATATCATATCTAGAGTTGGAAACCTAATGGGGTATTTATAGGTATAAGGGTTACATAAGACTCAGACTCCCTAGAATTCTATGTGTGCTACGGCACACAATTTTATCAACTGTGGCACAAAGCTAAAATTGCATCGCATAGTAAAATAGAGACTAGTGTGCCGAAGCACAGATTTCCTCTTGCCACGGCACATGCACATTTTTCTCCCCATACAAAAACCCAAGATTTAGGTGTTGGGGCACACTTTTTCTCCACTACAGCAGGCGTTGTTTTGAGTGTGCTTGTATGTACCCCTTGAAAAATGGTTTGTTTCTAATATAAGGCTTGCATGCCTTGGTCCTATTTGCTCCTAAGTTGATATTTGAGTTCTTCAAATGTTCCATCTTCGCATGTTTGTATTATTTACTCTTTTGAAGCTAAAAATACCTGAAATGCACAAAAATGTACCCTTAATTTTGAATTGATAGATTTAAGTGAATGATTAAATAAATGCGTTATAATTAAATCTTTTTGTTTCAATTAAGTATAATAAATCACGGAATATGAGTGCTTTCATTAGTAGGCAACTTCTCATCTTAAAATTTAAATATTTTACTTGATGAGCAAGTTCCTTTGTCTCCGAAATTTTATTGAGGAAGTTTTGAAGCACTATATATATGTATTATGCTTATTATTCAATCCATCCGTAAAATCTCTTCTCAAAGTCCTTCTCTCTACCACTATTTATGTTCCTTATTTCTCAAATCTATTACTCCTTTTTTTTGAGTTTTAAAGAGACTTAGGTTGTGAGCTATTGAAGGAAACATTTATTTAAAATAATTAAGATAATCCGTCTAAAAGTTAAGGTAAGTAAATCCCAACCTTTTTGCATTTGTATAGGCTATGTGTATATTAAATGATTATGTGAAATTTACAGTGTTTTTTTTTTTTAAGTTATCGTACATAATAATATTTGCCCATGCATATATATGTTCATTATAAGATGTCCATACCATACATGAGCATTAATATGTTAACTATATTTTAAACATATAGATTAAGAGACAAAAAAAAAAAGGATAATGCTTTGTCATAAATATATGAAATAAGAAGTTTAAAGTTTGTGTGGGCCTATATTTTGAGGGCTAGATGGGTAAGGGATGCGGGAGACCAGCAAACCCACCATAGTTAAACGAATGATTGATCATGTGCAGGTAGGTTCCCAATATATTTAGTTGGCCATAAGTAATGATAGGCCTTTTTGGGATCACCGATGCATGTGTGGCGACTTCAGTTGGTCCACACTCATGTTATGACATAAGTATGATACTACCATGGATCCAGTAGTTGGAACAGGTACCATGACCCACTAGTTACCGATGGCATAGGTAACAGACAAGGGACCTACTATGAAGATGAATAAAAAAATATGAAAACAACCAATGAAACAACAAAGGAAGAAAAATACAAGAAAAAAAGAACATGTTTAAATATAAAAAAATATGTAAATAAATAAATAAAATAATAATATATCTGTCATGTTCTTTCATCATGAAGCAAGTTGCATGTGAATTCACTTATTGAGCGTTAGCTCATTCGTGTTTACTATAATATTTTTCAGATAATGTAAAGTAGTCTTGGATGACATAATGAAGGCATCAGGTGGTGTGATTTTTAAGTGGAATTTGTTTGAGATAAGTCCATGATTTTTTATATTTTATAAGTTTACTTTATTGAAATATGAACAATATTTTCTATCCCAATTAGTTCATGGCCTTTTATTTATGAAGAGAACTAAACTTAAAAATTATTTCAATGTTTGAAAGATCTGACAAGTTAGTACCTACTTTTCAAATAAGTGCTATCTTTTTCTTAAATTAAATAAATAAATAAAAATATATACTTGGTATTTATACTAGTCAAAAATATTTACAAAATAGTAACATTTCCTAATCTATCCTTTGGGTAGACTTGGGGCATTACAGTTTGATATTAAAGCAAAGGTTTTAATTTTTCTTGTAGACTTAAGAGACCACAAGATCCTACCACTAAAATTCAACCCAATGTTGTCCTGTAAGTTATAATGTATTGAACTTTTAATTTATAATCTTTCCATCGTATTATTTTTTAAGAAACTTGTGGAAAATAGTAGTGAGTATAGTTTGTTCTTGGAAAATTTTAGTATGGCTAATCATCGTGTTAGATCACTTGACAACTGCAATAATGAGGCTAATCTTGATGAAGAAACACTTCAACCAAATGCTCCACTTACTATAGGCATGTTTATGCAAATAATGGTGGCTTTTGGGCAAGCACAACAAGAACGAAGTAGTTTCTCTAAATTCAATAAATTGTCACCACCAACCTTTGAGGGTACTACAGATCCTATAAAGGCATAAAAGTGGATAATTGAGATGGAAAAGGATTTTACTATTATGCATTGTGCCGAGACAAAAAAGGTGGCGAACGTTGCATACATGCTTCAAGGAGATGCCCTTGATTTGTTTACTTAGGAGATGTTTCAAAACTCTTTCTATGAGAAATACTTTCCAAAAAGTATTTGAAGATAGAAGAAATGCAAGTTTCTTCAACTACAGCAAGGGAATAAAAAAGTTGCTGAGTACGAGGCATAGTTTGCTCGACTTGCAAAATTGTCCCCTACTCTAGTGGCAACTGAGAAAAGTAGAGATGAACACTTCAAGGCAGGCTTGAAGCAACGAATTAAGGAAGTTGTTTTACCATTTGAAATGGTGAATAAGGCACTAGTGATTGAAAGAGCCAAAAAATTGGTACATGGAACAAGTAAAACTCCTTTTGGTGGAGCAGGCAATGACTCAAGGAGAAAGTTTTGACAAGATAAGGGCCTACACCAAAAGTAAAACACTAGTAAAAAAACAAGAATAACAACAATGGTACATAGAGTGATCAAAATAAGCAGCCTAGGACTATGTTCCCCAAATGTGGTAGGGACCACATACTTGGTATTTATATTGGTAAAAATATTTAAAAAAATGGTAAAATTTCCTAATATACTCTTAGGGTAAACTTGGGGGCGTTACATAATTTGAGTTGTGCCAATATTGCCACCCATTATGAATATACAACATGATTTTACCTAAAAAGGTTTCGAACCATTATTTTTCTAATAAATAGGTGCTTGTATGTTTTTCTTGAAGTCCCACATACGTACCAACAGGGACGAAACTAACACAAAAATGTTGAGGGGCCAAGATTTAAGATAAAAATTCTTATAAGAGTGATTATTTTTCTATTGTTGATGTAAAAATATGTATATAATATGTATTTGTACTCTTCTTTTCATGGTTAATATACTTTGTGGTAAAGAAAATAAGATAAAAAAATTCTTAAATTTGGCGTAATTAATATATTAAGTATCTTTAAAATTTTAGTAAGAATGATCATAATAAATTAATTATTTTATTACTAGCTATAGACCTTCTTATAATAATGATATAGGGTAAAAGATGGGGATTATGTTATTGATTTTTATTCGTAAAGTTTTCAATATTTTTGAATAATTTGAGTATTGTTATAAGAGTTTTATCAAAACTTGGGGGGGTTGGGGCTTAGTCTTTATGCAACTCTATCATTATGTATCAAATTATTCCATTTCACACACATACAGGATTAGGAGGGCAATTTTTTCACCATCAAATAACCTGACTCAATAATGCGAACTCATTAACTTGAAGTGAACCAACATGGTATGGCTGATTCATTTAAACTGTTTTGTTAAATTTGTCCAGCAAAACATGATAAATCAAATTGGAATTAGAAAGAGTCATCGTTCAAAATTTGCAGTCCATCTCATTCTATGGCACATGTAATCCTCATACACTCGTTGCCATTCACTACCCTTATTAGGCATCTTTATGGGTTCGTGTGGTGAAAAGAGAAACATAGATCCATTTTAGGAATGAGGGTTGGGTGGAGTGATTTATTAAAGAGTCACTACAACAATTTGGACAATATAGGATGGCCATAAATATAGAGTCAGGAACAAATAGGGCGGTCAAAAGTTTGTAACCGTCCTATAATTTATAGGACGGTTATAACGGGAAAAAAATTGCATAACTTAATAGGATAGCTATTAGTCATCTGAAATTTTTTTCATATAAGATGGTTATTAGCCATCCTATATGTCAACATATAGGACGGCAATAAGCTACCTTAAAAGAATAAAAATTAGGTTTAAAGTATACTCTAAGTCTTCATTCTCTCTCACATCTTGCATTAACCTGAACCTCAAAAACCAGTCGCCAAGAAAACCATCAGCTTTCCATCGTCGTCCTCTTCCTCTTTGTCGTCCTTAGCCACTATGTTCCTCCTCACACACTCCCTCACTAGCCCCTATATTCCTAACCGATGCTATCCCGTGAGTCTCCACCCCAAGCAGAAGCTATACCATGTAGACCATTATTTTTAAAGAGCTTCTCCTAAATGTTACCCAGCCATTATCAAATTCTTCACACCATCAAAGAAATCAAAAATAGATCCTGGGTGGGAACATCTATAGCCCCGGTGAATTCCATTGCCATTTGGTTTCTCTCTCCCTCTATTACTGTAGCCCTAATTTATGTTACACTTTTATAGTACTCGATGTCTAGTTTCACTTGCATGTAAATTTTTTGTAATTTTTTCCTAAAATTTTGCTAATATTTCTATCACCATCTCAGATTTACAAGCCATAGAATTATGCAACTGTGCGTAACAAGGGCTTAGGTAAGATTCATCTCTCTTTAACTTCTTTTATTCCTTCAACTAAAAGCCTAATATTTTTGCTACTTTTGGGTTGTAGATAGTTCCTTTTGGTGAATAATGATATTGAACAAATACAAAAGCTTGCCTTTTTACTCTTAAATTGATGTGTTTTATTTAAAATTGGTTTATAAGTTGTGAATGCATAAAAGGGTACATTCTATTTTAGGCTTTTTTCTATTTTCATTTCACGATTTGGATGGGTCATTTAGATACAAGGATTTGGAATGGTATATGAGAGGTGGATATTTTCTGTTTAGAGTAATTATAATTTAAGGAACCATAAACTTAATGCCTATTGTATTTGGTAAAAATGGGATTAAAATTCTAATGGAATTACTTCTAGTATTTGCCTATTTTGCTGTTAAAAAATTGGATCAAAATTCAAATGGAATTGTTCTATTATTGTTGGGTTTAGGACTTATAAATTAGTGAAGCAACATCTCTTCTTTGTATAATAGGCAACATTGTAATTGGCCTTGTACGCTTGTGCTTCTACTACTTCCCAGTGGTTGTAGATATATGAGTTAGCATGAGTCATGTAATTAGGGTGGAAATGTTGTAATTAATATTTACCTATCATATTATGGTTAATACTTATCTTTAATAGAGAACTAGGTTATGCAATATGACATTTTAAGCTTGTAATTTCCTATATATGCCTCCACTATGTGGTGTGTAAATATAATTCATTGTCGTTATATTTATCTTGGTATAAGAAAAAAAACAACATTGCCTTTTTCTCTTTTTTTCGGCCTCGTCATTCAAACCGTCGTCACCATCACATTAACCTCACGACCAAATAAATTAACCACACCGACGACGTACCCATCTCCCGTCCTCACGGCCCAAGAACTCTTCCATGGCATACACATCTCTCGACCTCGCAGCAGTTGTCTCTACCACCACCGTCATCACCATCTACAGTTCTATCCCAGCCTGTCCGAGTAATGGTCTACTGATTCATCATCTGCCACCGTCATCCACTTTGATCCATTTCTAGAACCCTCATCGATCTCCATCGCAGCCCGTTCGTTTGCTACAATTGCAGTCTTTTGTTGCAGCGCTTCAACGATCTCACAGCCATAGCCCTCGTGACAATAGTCCTCCCCTCCACTCCTAGTTGCTGACAAGTGACAACCCACTTTAACATGCCTTCCTTCATATTTCACTAGCACACCACCAGCCCACTCCTTCATATTTCATCAACCCATCCAAATCCTTCATATTTCACCAGCTCACTAGTAGTCCACTAGCCCAGCAGCCCACTCATTCATTTTTCACTAGCTAGCACAATCCTTCATATTTCACAAGCTAGCCCAATTCACCAATCACCAGCTCAACTCAATCAATAGCTCAGTCAAACAATCAAGTCGTCCATCAGCCCAATTTGAGGTAAAAAAGGGTGATTTTTATTCCGCTGCACATTATTATTGTCTATTTTAATGGAACATTCAAGAGAAAATCTAGGTTCTAAGATCACTATAGTTCCAAAATTTGAAGTATTCATCAAGAGCTCAGAAGGTGGCTCTTTTGGGGTACCAAACTCAATGGTAGCAACTTTTAAACATGGAAAAGGGTTATGTCTATTTATATCTGTGGGATGCACAAGATGGGGCATGTGACTGGAACAATTAAGGCACCTCATGAAGATGATGTGGAGGCCTATACTAAGTGGGAAGATGATGATGGTCTTGTAATGTCAATTTTATTTTGAACCATCATTGATGATGTACTATAGATGGTGGAAGAGTGAAATAGCTAAAGCCATATGGAAGACTTTGGGAGACCTCTACACAAATGAGTTTGACTTTATACAGATCCACAAATTAATGTGTAAATCTACCCGCATGCAACAGAATGGGCAACCTGTATTTGTACTTTTTGCCAAGATGAAGAATGTATGGGTTAAAAATGATCAGAAGCATCCATGCAAAATTAAAAATCAGGAGGACCTTGTATTGTACGAGAAAGAGAAGGAGCTTGAGTGAGTTCATGCATTCTTGAGAGGACTTGATGCGAAACATAACAGTACCAAGGGCAAATTGCTCCAAATGCTAGACCTTCTGAGCTTAACCACAGCTTCTACATACATCCGTAAGGACGAATCTCAGTAGGAAAGTCTTAAACAGGTACAGGCACAAGTTGAAGTATATAGCCTAGCCATTCAAGCAAAATCACTAATTCCTTTCCTCCAGCAGCAGAGTTTAGTTCCACTTCATTAGCAAAGGCCACTACCGGGCTTTGCTAATCACCTTCCTCTTCAATGCTCTTATTGCAATGATGTTGTACATCTTTGAGAGACTTGTTGAAAATTGAACCCACACTTGAAACCTAAAAGGTAGAATTATCGTCCTAAAGCGAAAGTAGCTGCGGTGTAATTGGTCCAAGAACTAGATTTCTATGGAGTGGCTGGACAGGATCATCACGTGACATGTCCAGCTACCCATATAGCTTCTATAGATGGTTGTGGTAAGATTGGTATGACCTTAAACATTTCTCACTTTGTTGGATCTAATACTTGGATTATTGATTCTGGTACATCCGATTATATGACTTATGATAAATCTTATTTTACTGAATTATGTTTCACACCAGTGTCTTATGTTATGAATGCTAATGGTGAAGCTTTTCTTGTGTTAGGGATGAAGCCAGTCTATATTACTCCAACCTTACAATTCCATAATGTTTTATATGTACCTGATTTATCTCATCACTTAATATCTATCCCACAGTTGAATACTGAGTCTAAATGTTTGTAACCTTTTATCTTACGTATGTCAAGATCTTCTTACTAGGGAAATAATTGGTCGAGGGTATCTGAGGGGCAGATTGTTTCATCTAGATCAAACCTATGCAGGGAAGAAACCAGGAGCACAATCTCGCACTGCTTTGACTTAGAGTTCTGACTAGCTAAGTGAAATTTGGTTGTGGCATCGCCGCTTAGGGCATCCATCTTTTAGTCTTATGAAAAAATCCATGCCTACTTTGTTTATTAGTGTGAGTGAGTCTGTTTTATGTTGTGAGACATGTGTCTTGGCCAAGAGCCATCGTACTACTTATTCTCCTAATATATCTAATAAAAGTATTATTCCCTTTGAATTAATTCATTATGATGTTTAGGACCGTCTAGAGAGCCTATTATATTAGGTATGAGGTATTTTGTGTTGTTTATTGATGATTGTACAAGATTGTCATGGGTTGCCCTTCTTAAAACCAAAGATGAAGATTTTCTAGCTTTTCAAACTTTTTGTACTCTTGTTCAAGTACAATACAATAGCACCATTAGGGTCCTATGTTCTGAAAATTGGGAAGAATATCTTAATCATGTTTTCCAAAAGTTTTTCCGAACACATGAGATTGTTTACCAAACTACTTTCCCATAAACACTAGAACAAAATGGGGTGTTTGAAAGAAAAAACCGCCACTTACTTGATATGGCCTTTGCCCTTCTATTTAGTACTCATATGCTGAAATATCTTTGGGGCGATGTTGTATAAGCTTCCTCCCATCTCATCAATAGTCTTCCATCTAGTGTCCTTCACAGAAAAATCCTATTCAAGGTTCTCGTACCTTATGTATCATTGCCATCCTTTCATAATCTCGTTGCCCGTGTTTTTGGTTGTGCTGCTCTTGTCCATGCTCCTAAAAATTTGAGGTCTAAGTTAGATGCTTGGGCAATTAAGTATGTGTTTGTTGGTTATTAGAAAGGGTACAAGTGCTTCCATCCACCTACCAAAAAGTATTATGTCACTATGGATGTTACTTTCTTTAAAGACATGAGCTATTTTTTTTTCCATCTAATACTGCTCTTCAAGGAAAGAGTTCATATTTTGAAGAGTTGTATTATGGTGAGAGGGAGGTATTGGAAGAAAGTGAAAAAGTAACACAATCAAGAAATATTTCGATGAGTCTAGTTGAGATCCTTAACCTATTGAATCTAGTAATCGAAGAAGAAGATGCTTCAAGTATCCAAGCATCAGTTCCAATCTCTAAAAATTAAAATGAAGACACAATTGTTCCCTCAAGCATCACTCCTACCCTTGATCAACAGTTCCCTGGTACTGAATGTCACTCATCTGAGGTATGTATACCTATTGATACTAATAGCATTGAGTATAGTGTTGGACAATATGTGTTACCAAATAGGTCTACTTAGGGTCAACTAGCCAAAAGATATTAACCCAATATTCATGCAAAATAAAAGTATCTAGTAGCCAACTACATATTGACTAAAAGATTGTCTAAGCCATATGAATCATTTGTGCCTTCACCACAAGACAAGAAGGCAGTGGATTGTTGTTGGGTGTTTACAATGAAACATAATGCGTATGGATCTGTGAATCGGTATAAAGCACGCCATGTTGCAAAAGGATTTACTCAAACGTTTGGTATAGACTATGATGAAACTTTTGCTCCTGTTGCCAAAATCAACATGATTTGGGTTCTGCTTTCGCTTGCTGCTAGCTTAAACTAGCCACTTCGACAGTTTGATGTCAAGAATGTGTTTCTTCATGAAGAGTTAGCAAATAGGTGTACATGAGTCTTCCACCTGGATATGTAGCTACTTGTCTTGATAATTTGTATGCAAATTGAGAAAGTCTATGGTCTCAAGTAGTCCCCTCGTGCCTGGTTTGGAAGGTTTTCACAGTTCATGCAAAAGGTTGGTTACAAACAGAGTAATTCAGACCATGTGTTGTTTCTCAAACATCAACAAGGGAAGGTAATAGCTCTAATTATTTATGTTGATGATATGGTAATTACTGGCAATGATACTATTGAGATGAATAGATTACAGAGACAACTAGCCTCTAAATTCGAGATGAAGTACTTGGGTCAACTGAAGTACTTCTTAGGAATTGAGGTAGCTAGGGGGAGAGAAGGGATTTATCTGTGTAAGAGAAGGTACATTCTTGATATGCTAACTGAGGCAGGTTTGTTGGATTGCAAACCTATTGACACTCTTATTGAGCAAAACCATTGTTTAGTAGAGTATCCAAATCAGGTACCAACCGATCGAGCTTACTATCAGAGGTTGATTGGGCGGTTAATTTATTTGGTGCAAACTAGACCAAATGTTGCATATGCAATAAGTATGGTAAGTTAGTTCATGCATAAACCGAGTGAAAGTCATATAAATAATGTTGTGAGAATTTTAAGGTACTTGAAGTTAGCTCTGAGGAGAGGAGTAATGTTTTCTAAACACAACAATACTCTTGAAGTTTGTGATTTCACAGATGTAGATTGGGCTGGAAATATTACAAACAAAAGGTCGGCATCAGGTTACTTCACCTTTGTGGGAGGTAATTTAGTTAAATGAAAGAGTAAGAAATAGAGAGTTGTGGTGCAATCTAGTGCTAAGACTGAGTATAAAGGTATGACTCATGGGGTGTGTTAATTGCTATGGATGAGAAATTTGCTATTTGATTTGGGTTTCGAACTCAAAAATACTATGCAGTTGTATTGTGATAATTGAGCAGCCATTGATATATCACAAAATCCATTATAGCATGATCGCACTAAGCATGAGAGGTTGATCATCCCTTTATAAAAGAGAAGCTAGATGCCAAACTTATTTGCTTCCCTTTTGTACCCACTGAAAAGCAACTTGTAGGTGTGCTTACCGAAGGAGTTTCTAAGAAGGCATTTTATGACTCACTAAGCAAGTTGGGCATGGTCGATATGTATGCACTAACTTGAAGAGGAGTGTTAGCACGAGTCATGTAATTAGTGTGTGAAATGTTGTAATTAATATTTACCTATCATATTATGGTTAATACTTATCTTTAATAGAGAACTAGGTTTTAAGCTTGTAATTTCCTATATATACCTCCATTATGAGGTATATATAGGAAATATATTTATGAATTTCTTGTGCACTTATTGTACTATCATCCTAATGTTATAGGGATGCTTAGGCTGAAGATCTTTTCTTTAATGGAAGTTTTAATTTATTCATGTCATTTCACATATCTTCATATATTTTAAATGTTATGATGAGCTTTTCATGCTACCCCATATGCATGACTGAGTATATGGTTGCAATGTTGGTCATGTACAATGGCATCGTATCTATCTATTGATTGTCGATATGCTAATGGCCATGAATTGTGACATCAACATATGCCTCATGAATCATTAGAAATTGTTTCATTAGTGAGATTTGTGTTTTGGAAAATTGAGTTAAATTTTATTAAGTACATTTGTTAATGTCTTTCAATTTGTTTTCATAGGAATAGTTGAAGTTGGTGTCATGATGACACTACAAGAATTTGAGCAATATGAGACGGCCTCTATATTATCTAACATCTTATTTAAAGTGTTGAAAATATATGAGGTGGATAGCAAAGGACACCAATAGCATGTATGCTTTTTATTTTGTTATTATGGAAACATGGCCTGCTAGGTTGCAATAGTTGGTATCCAATGTTTATATACTACATTTTAAATCACTTTTAGTTTGATAGAAACTCATTAACAATTTAAATGTTTATTTTGCTTGTCACTTAACTGTTACCATCAAAAAGTAGTATTATTTTTATTTGTGTATGTATGGCTTTAATTTTTACTTAAATTTAGAAAGCATCTTAATGCATTTTTCATCCAAAACCATCTTTTGCAGGATCAATTTAATGTTTATATTTTTTTTCCTTTTCTTTCTTTTTGAAATTTATACACACTCATGTTGTTAAGTAAAAAATACTCTTATGAACATTCTCTTTTAATATGCTTAATTTGTTAGATGCCTTTACAACTTCATATACTTATTTGAACAGTCACTGTGTTCTACTATTTGACATGACGAACTCTGTATTGTTGAGATTCATTTTGAAATAGGAAAGTAAATAAAATATTAATATGGTAGAGATTATTTCTAATATGGTAGAGGTCATTCCCAATATGGTAGAGATCATTGTACTTAATTATTATCCTTTTATGTCGTCTTGTTTCTATTATAAATTCATGTAATCTGTGCAAAGTAATATAAGTCAGTGAAATATTCAGAACGAAATATCACTTTCTTCTTTTCTACATGGTATCAGAGCCAAGTTAGAATTCTGAATAAAAAAAATCCCACAAACACTACAGACAATCACCACCACCCAAACCAAACTTATCAAACTCGTCAAACCACCAATAGAAATCAAACAAAAACCCAACAAAAATCAAACCGAAATCAACCTCAAAAAATCAAACCCAACAGAAATCAAAACCCAACTCGTAAAGCAAATCCATAGCCGCTATCAACCCAGAAACTCGATCACAATATTTTCAGTGATCTGAAACAGATAAACCACCGACATATCAACCATAAAAACAGATCCAATCATATCAACCATAAAAACAGATAAAAAAAAAATCAGCGATATGAAAACCGGACCACCCCACCAAATCAGCGTCGCGCCACGCACCAGATCCACCAGACCGCATCCCAGATCCACCCAATCAACGTTGCGCCGCGCCGCGTACCAAATCCACCAGACCGCATCCCAGATCCACCAGTCAGCTTCGCGCCCATCGCGCACCTCCCGCCGCGCCGTGCACAGCCCCTTCGTGGCCACTAACGCCCTGTCCCAGCTCAGCCTCATCGTATTTTAATTCCTTTTTTTGTTTTCTGTTTCTTTCTATTCCATATATATATATATCTATTTAAAAAAACAAAAAACAAAAAACAAAAAAAGAAAAAAAAAAAAAAAAAGGAAAAAAAAAAAAAAAAGAAAAAAAAAAAAAAAAGGAAAAAAAAAAAAAAGGAAAAAAAAAAAAAAAGAAAAAAAAAAAAAAAAAAGGAAAAAAAAAAAAAGGAGTGATTCCATTGAATCATCTGAAATCAAATCAGTTTCTTTTTTTGTTCAGTCTGAAAGTCCCTTTAATGCTGGCATTTTACTTACTGAAAAAAATTATAATGTGTGGTCTCAATTAATGGAGATGCATATTGTTGAACGAGAAAAGATTTCTTACATCAAAGGCACATTCCGTCGCGCCACCACAGACCATCACCAAAACAGATCCGCCAAAATAGATCCCACAGACCACTGCGGACCACCACCAAAACAGATCCCACAGACCACCGCAAACCACCACCAAAACAGATCCCACAGACCGCAGACCACAGACCAAAACAGATCCGCCAAAACAGATCCCACAGACCACCACAGACACAGACCAAAACAAATCCCACAGACCAAAAAACAGATCCGCCAAAACAGATCCGCCAAAGCAGATCCCACAGACCACCGCAGACACAGACCAAAACAGAAATCAGACCAAAATCACACCCACAAATCGCGCCACCCCTGAAAACCCAAAACCCACTTTTACAATAGCAAGCAAATTCACAAAGTCTATGAAAGAATTTGGCTATCAACAAAGCAATTCTCACCAAAGCATTTATCAAATCGAGTATTCTTAAAGTTTTTAGACAAGTTGGGCATGTGGGACATGTATGCACCAACTTGAGGGGGAGTGTTGAGATTCATTTTGAAATAGGAAAGTAAATAAAATATTAATATGGTAGAGATTATTTCTAATATGGTAGAGGTCATTCCCAATATGGTAGAGATCATTGTACTTAATTATTATCCTTTTATGTCGTCTTGTTTCTATTATAAATTCATGTAATCTGTGCAAAGTAATATAAGTCAGTGAAATATTCAGAACGAAATATCACTTTCTTCTTTTCTACATGTATGTCATACATTGGACTTAACATGACCTAAAATATACTCCATAGATCAATGATGGTCTACTATTTGCCATCAAAATATAGTTGATGTCATGCTAATATATTTTCTTATTATAGCTAGCTAGTTAGTTAGGGACATATTTGTCACTTATTGTATTTTATTTATTATAATTAGAGACACCACATTTGGATAAATAATTTAGTTCTTATGTACATGTTTCACATTTTGATATTTAATGGACTTCTTTATATATATATATATATATATATATATAATTCTTGAATTTTTTGGTATTATATTTTATTTATATAGGTATTAGCAAAGCAGAGAAAAATGCAAGAACTTTTTTAAAAAAAAAAGCTTATAAGACGGTCTAAGACCGTCCTATATAATTTTTATAAGACGGTCATTGGCGATCTTATAATATGTATATAGGACGGTTAATGGCCGTCCTAAAAGAATTTTTATAGGATGATTATTAACTGTCCTATTTATTGAATTCTTTTAGGATGGACAATTATAGGACGATTAATGCTATTGACCGTACTTATTAGATGGTCAATGAATGTTCTATTTTAGCCTTTTTGTAGTAGTGAGTATTTTATTTAATTGATGTTTATAATGTAAAATACAGCTATATAGTTTTTAAAACTTTCAGTGTATAAATAATCTAGTTATTTAACTAATTTTATTTTTGACTCTTTGTAAAAAAAAAAAAAAAAAAACATATGTTCATTTTCTTATAGTACTAAAAAAATACATATTTATTTACGTTATAAAAAAAAATACACATATATTTTTTTAAGAGGTTAAAAATAAAACTCTATGAATAAAAATTATACTTTACAATTAAATTATTTTAAAATAACTTGATAATTTCTAGACACATGTCAAATATTAATTTGAAAGGTTCTTATCCCAACGAAATGAGATTGTAAGCATGACTCATCAAACTTTCTCTCACAAACTTATGTAGCATTATATAGCATCAAAAGGATTATTCACCTTTACAAGCGAATGAAGGAAAATAAAAACTGGACCATTTAAATCCAAATGATTAATTAAGCATGTCTAACTTTATTGAAAAATGAGAGCTAAAAAAAGGTAGCTATGGGTTGAGAAAGACAAAGCCTAGTTTGCCTTATAGTGCTTTATTAGAAGATTCAATAATAACTCTTTCATTATTAAGATATTCGCTTCTGTCTAAGATTTTAATACAAACTTTAGAAATTAATTCATTTGCACACGTACTATATATATGGTCCCTATCTATGGCATCTTTGGCTTTAAAGTTTTTGTTGGTAGGTCTGCAACGAAACTTACATAGGAGGATATTTTAAGTTAATGAGACACAAAAATCATTAATTCTTGTAGAAAGGACACCATTAAATGTCAGTAGAAATTTGGGTCAAGAAGTTTCGTGATGGAGTATGTGAATGGATATATATGGTTTTCTCATTAGCCATAGTATGTTGAGAATAGAAACAATGAAATACACAAATATTTACACATTTTAATTACAATTATTATGGTGTGTGAAAAGTGCTTAAATAATTTTATAAATTAAGAAATTGTTCCTTTTTCAAAAAAAAAAAAAATCCTACCACATGACATTAAATAATTATAATTAGTACAAATATAAATTTATATGCATTTAACATTCCTCAATAATCATATTATTTGAGTAATAATTTTTTGCTTATATTATGTTAGATGCAGCTAAAGAGTTTTTGTGGCCTAAGGCAAAACATACAAATGAGGCCTCAAATATTTTTTATAAATTAAATTTTCATCGATCGATAAAAATTGATTAATAATATTAAAATATATATCTTTTTAATGTCATATATAAATAAAAAATAATACAATTTAAGTTAATAAATAGTATATAAATTTTACTTTTCTTTATTTTAATTATGACATAATAGAATTGTGAATTTTTTTAGGAAACTTTAGAATAAAATAAAATGTTTAAAATTGTCAATAAAATTGAATATTTGTGTTTGAAACTTGAATAAAGCAAATAATGAAGAATATCAGTTTTGAGCTTTTAAAAAAGAAGAAACACATAAGAGAGTAAAACATGCCTATAAAAAATTTAGAAAGAGAGAGAGAGATTTTTACAATGTATATTTATTCTTATTTTGCATAATCTCAATTAATTGAGAAGAAATTAAAGATTTAAGAAACTTAAATATATATAGTAATTTAAGAAATATAATATTTTTTTTTATAAAATAAAGTTAAGAGCGAACAATTGTTCATCTTTCTCATTATTATTTAATAACATTTATATTATTTATTACTAACAAATTTATCTAACAATAATATCACTAAAAAGTAATTATTTATAAGTGAAAATGAATTTTATTTTAATGAATTAAATTTTTTAGGGATGTGGAGATGATTTGAGATAAATTATTTATTTTTAAAAAATACAATAGGGGGGTTACAAAAATTGGGGCTCTATCCAGGCTTAAGACGGCCTCCTTATTTGTCTAAGGGACGCCCATGTATTGTGTAAAACATATATAAGTCAATCGGACTCTCATAAGTATCATCAGTTGCAATATATTCAAAAGATCAACCTTGTTAGAAACAATCATTCAAAATATACTCATTTTGATTGTAATTCTCTTTCAATATGAAACACATACTTAACTTATCCGTAACAATTATCTCCTTTAAACGATTCTACATGATCCTCTCTTAAACTCAACATGTGGTCAGTATCATTGGAATGTTATAGATGGAGGCAACACAATTTGGCACAATTAGGGACCCACACGTCGTTAAGATCACTCTAACATGGTGTGATTATGTAACTTCTACAACATCTTGTGAGTTTATTTTTTCTAGAAATGCCTAATCCCTTTCATTTATCCCATTTTACCAGCGTGTATGAGTGATAAGTCTACTACAAGCCTACTCTAGAATTCCACTGAAACAATCTTATATTTGGCAATCCTCTAATCGTGAGCTATGATACTACTTTATAGGAGCCTAACAAGTCCAACAATTCTGTTAAGGGCAATGGGTCCTAACCTATAGATCAATCTTACTAGAAGAAATATCAAGTACTTGTAAACCTATTTTGATTATCATTGTCTTTAAATGTCGATCTTGCTTGTTTGTTTTATAAAAAGCATCATGAAATGACCACCACAATTAGCTAGTGAGATGATTATTGATATTGAAAAAAAATTCATAAAGGTAAAAATCTTTTGGATAGGAACGAAGGCGACAACAATTTTGAAGGAGGAAGGGAGTGTAATAATCTTGATAAGAAAAGAATTGAAGGAAACAAATATTTAGGGGTTCTTTTACTAATTTGACACTACAATCAATAGCAAAATGTTTTATCAATTTAAAATCTACTTGGAACTGCTTGTTCTTTTCGAAAGTGGTTTTAAATAGATGAAAACACTTTCAAAGATGTTTGACAATGAAACATTATTTGTACTTTTAAAAAGAAACAGAACCTTACTTTTTATATAACTATTTTAGGATGCATGTTTATATTCTAAATAAATTACTAAATGCTGCTATAAATCACTTCTAAAAATTTTATGCCAAATACCTTGATGCTTTAAATTAAATAACTTTTAACTAAATTACTTCTCTTAAAATAACTTTTAAAATAAGCACATCCAAACAGACCTAAAATCAAGCAATATTCTATACATATTTCAAATATCTATTTCACTAAAGGTCTATATTATTTAGGCTAACCAACATTATTGGCCATCTAGCTTTTACAAATTCTATACTTTAGTTTCATAATTTGTTTTTTTTAATATTTAGTCTCCTAATTTTACAGATTTTATGTTTTAATCCTCTAAATTTTTAGTTTTGACAAATTCAATTCACTTTAATATAAAGTTTGTTGTTAAAATGAATTAAGTGTTAAGTCACATTCTCTTTAAATGAATTATATTTGATCACCATTTAACCTTTGATTTTTTTATTCTCAAGAAAAACCTTAATAATACCTCAAAATTCTCAATTCTATATCTTTGAAGCATAGTAGGGGAATAAAACGTAAAATTTATAAAAGTTAGGAACCAAATATTAAGAAAAAAAAGTTAAAAGACTAAATTGTAAAATTTATAAAAATTAGGAGACTAAATATTAAGAAAAAAAGTGTTGTCGGAGTCACTTTGATTGTATCAAGTAGACAATTTTGTCACTTTGATCACAATGGACACTTAAGTCGCTCTTTGTGTAAATATGGGATACTTTAGTCACTTTTTGAATAGTAAAATATTATTTAATTAATAATTTTTTTTGATATAATAATAAAGTAAATTTAATGGGAGTAAAATTATCATTTTATTTTAACAATTTAAAAATGAATATGATCAAAAAAAATATTTTTTTTTTATGTTTTTGGTCAACTGTTTTTGTAAATTTTATATTTTATGAAATTTTTTTATATTTTTTAGGCACTTTTCTGTATCGAGTTTTCTTTATCAAAATATGATATCTACATAAAATGTGATTCATAAAAGTGCTAAAAAAATACAGAAAAAAATTCATAAAATATAAAATTTACAAAAATAGTTTATTCAAAATATAAAAAAATATTTTGTTGTTGAAATTCAATATTAAATTGTTAAAATAAAATAAAAAAATTTCCCTATTAAATTCAATTTCTTATTATATTAGAAATTTTTTATTAATAAAATAATATTTTATTGTCCAAAAGTGACTAAAGTGTCATTTTTAATGAAAGAATGACTAAGTATCATTTATAAAAAAAAATGATTAAAATGTCTTAGTGATACAAACAAAGTGACTTTTAAGATACTTAATCCAAAAAAAAAAAAAAAAGTTAGACAACTAAAATATAAAATTTGTAAAATTTAGAAGATTAAATTCTAGTATTTGTAAAAGTTATAGAATTAGTAGTGTCACTCAACCTATTATTTAGCTAAAATTTTGGTTCGATTCACTCAATGTAATTATCTATTGACAAAAGAAAGTCTTTCGGTACACTTAACCTCTAATTCAAGTAATTAAAAATTGATAAATTAAGAGTTTAAGTAGGATCGAATGACATAATAATCACATTATTTTTGTAAATTAAGTGTCATCATTTATTTTGTGTGTGATTATTTAGGAGACAAACTTAAGTAAAATTAATTGGAATTTTATTAATAAGGGATTAGTAAATGTTACATGAAAAAAAATGTCAAAAAAGGGGGAAAAAATTAGAAATAAAGTAACTAAAATGACTAAAATTGGCAACAAAAAAGATTGACTAAAGTGTTCAAATATGCAGTAATAAGGTGACTAAATTATAATTGTTTAATGTAAAATGATTAATATATAAAATTTCTGAAAATAAAATAATTGGTACGCTTTTTGTTTTTTTTTTTTTTTTAATAAAAAGGAGCTCTAAAGGCTCCTTTTTTTTATTAAAGAAGAGAAAATAACTCACACACCAGTGGTGGGATTCGAACTTGGGTTCCTAATGGGGGAGGGGGAGTCTTACCACTGGACCACAAGAGATTCCCTGGTACGCTTTTTGTTAAATATCTGTAATCCAAGAGTATTTTGATGGACTTAAACAAAATGTTAACAGGCCAGGTGACAGTCTGGACCGTAACATAATAAATGGGCCAATTATTTTTTGAGAAACAATCATGGACCGTAGGCCTATTTTAGTTTGGTTACAATAAAGATTTTTTTTTTTTATTTTTTTTTTTATTGAAGTTACAATAAAGTTAGGAATAGCAAATTGTGTCTATTTACAGTTTCATGTTAACCTTATTTAATATATATATTATGTCGTGTTGGTCCACGAGTGTGTTATATTTGTATTTGATGTATCTTGTTGTGTGTTAGTAAGAAATATTGTCAAATTCATTTGTATAGTATATTAGTTATAGTGTATAGTTTCCTAACATTTTTATGTATTGGTTACTGTGTTGAATAATAATAAGTTAATACTTTTGATCCCTAACTTTTACTGTTTTACATTTTGATTATTTATTTGTTTTTTTATTCGCTAAGATTTAATTCCTTAATTTTTCAATTAAATACGTTATAATTAGATTGAAATTTGATTGTAGTTGTGATAATTAACTTGTTGAAATTATTTTTTATTATATTTTAGTCCTCTAATTTTTTAATTTAAATACATTTAGTCTCTTTTGAATCAAATTTGATAAAATTAAAATATTAAAGACCAATTCTTGAAAAAAAAAAAGGTTAGGGAGTCAAAGTGTAATATTGGTAAACCATAGGATACTAAAGTTGTTTCTTAGCTTAATAATAAAATATGTCAAAAGAGTTAATTGTATTGTTGTGTCTTGACACATTTATGGAACAGATTATGTGTGTCTTGTGTCTTGTGAAAATTGTGTCACCTCACTTGCATTCATCAAAATGTTTTATTCAATTCTAATTATTAAAACAATATATTTAATAATAATAATTTAATTGTAAGATTTATTTCTGGTCGCACTTCGAATCATATTATCTATCTTTTAATAATAATAATAATAATATATTTACTCCTACCAAGGGCAATTTTTTTTATTACGTAAGATTAAAAAGAATTTTTTTTAGGTGAAATTGGAGTAAGGGGAGGTAAAATTCTAACTTCAGATCAGGAATAGTACGTTTTTTCTCTCAATTTTTAAAAATGTGTATTATATTTGTAATATTTATGTATTTTTAGCATTTTTTTGTATAAAATTTGAATATGTCTCCTATCAATTTTTAAAAATGTGTCTTTTACTTGTAATATTATGAACATTTATACAAAACATAATTTCATATCACATACTTTTATGTATAATAACTAATACAATTGCTAAATGTTCTTTTAATTTTTATTATTGTAAAAACAAGTTATGTTTTTTAATTTATTTTTAAATTCTTCAACATTTAAAAAAACAAAAGTTATTTATAGATATAGAATGCAAAAGTATTTAATTTCTTATAAAAAAAAAATCTTAATTGAAATCATTTTCATTAACTATAGCTTGATAAAGATTAAAGTTAAAACAATATTTTTAAACAATATAATTACTTTTTATATTTCAAAAAAAAAAAATCTAATCATTTTTTTAGTTTATTCTTTATTACCTATATTCAATTTTTCATTCAATTTAATAGCTTCTTTAATACTAAATTAAATTATAAAAAATTTAATTTGACTTTTATATTATTTCTCTAACACAATATAACTACTATTTTATATTTTTTGTTTATGTATTTTTAATAAATTCTATTCCAAAATATTTCTTCTATTATTCTTTAACAAAAATATAAATTTAATCTTTGATTTTATATTGTTAAATTTATTTTTAATTTTTTTTTAAATAACATTACATAAATCACACACATTGATCAAACTTTTATTTTACATTTACATACTTCACGAAGAGCTTTCGTTATTATTAAACTACTATCTCTCTAATTAGAAGTAAAAAATTACTCACAATTTACATAATTTTTTTTTCTGAACAAAATATTTAACTACCTGCTTCAGATTATAGGTAGGCCTTGGTCACAGCGTGGTTTTGTATTAGTTTGAATGAGAATATAGATGGGAAAACTGAAAACAGAAGAAACTTAAATATTCCATTGATTAATATCAAGCAAGATTAGGTCGTTTCAAATTGACTGTTTTTCCTTGAAATACTTTAATTGTTTTGTCCAACCCCATTAACCAATCGGAATTTATCTTTACTGTCATAATTTGGCTTGTAATAGTCAAAATTTATTAATATTGTTTGTAAAAATAAATAGTTTAACTATTTATTTAAATGGCTACCTATTTGAAGTCATTCTACACTTAAGTAGAGAAAAGAGATAAAATACGAATGTTTTTCTATTTTTATACAAATAATTTTAATAGTTAATTTATGTTCAATCAATAAAAAAAATATTTTTTTTATTGATTTAATTTTCTACGTAGTTATTATTCATTAAATAATTTTTTTTTTAAATATGATAGCCACATCATTAATTTAGATTATTATTAGTAACATTTTTTATATTTATTTATCTTCGAAACGGTCCTACACGTATATACATGAATTATATATATCTTTTTCTCTTTATCTTTAAGCTTAGGCACTTTCTTATTTTAATTGTTCAAACATACTGTATGGTCATGTTTGAATAATTCACGTGCCTAATTGTCTTTCATGATATTTAGAATTGCATGATAGTTCTAGAGTTTACTAGCTGATTTGTTTTTATATCGTATGCTGTTGAATCTGTTAGTTAGGGTTTTTCATTGTTTGAATCTGCTCTAGGACACACTTTGCACTTGTGCTATTTGTGCTAACGTTTCAGGTGACGTGTTCGGTATTTCGTGTGACTCGAAATTACCGAAGTTGACGGGTTCGATTGATCTTGTGGGACTCAAGTAGATCGGAACGTTGGTCCGGATCCAGACACCTAGCTTGTGGAGGCTATGAAAGGAGCGGCGGCTCGTAAGTAAATTACAGAAAGGGGGATCTATCTGTGAAGGGTAGTTCTAGGACCTATGGTTGTAATTGAACATTGATTTTCATAGTGGATAGTTAGGTGGTCCGGTGGACCGGTGGTTTTCCTCTTAGGTCTTTGGAGTGGCCTAGGTTGTTTCCACCTAAAAATATCGTGTGTTATTTTTTATTCCGCATTTTATCTTTACACGCGATTGGATGTCTAGCCGTTGTGATTAGGTTACATAATTAATATTTGTTAAAATTGAAAATAACCTATTCACCCCCCTCTAGGTATATTTGATCCGTAACTAAAAAATTTTCATATATATATATATATATATATATGTATATGAATGTGTGTATATATATACACACATATAAAAAATATATATATGTGTGTGTGTGTATATATATCGGGGTGGAGTTACAAATTTTTTGAGGACGGTTAAAATTTAATTTTTTTTATATAAAATAAAAAATTAACAAGAGTTATAGTAAATTATATTTAATCCAATATTTAAATTTTTTATGTCATATTATATTAGAGATATAGAGTTAAATTTAAAAAATATAAAGTTAATATTTTATAATTAATTTATAACAAAAGTGAAAAAAATATAACAAGTTAATAAATATTAATATTATTCATATATAAAATAAATTTATGAATTAAAAAATCTAAGTATAGTTGTTAAAACTAAAACTAAAAGAAACATACGAAAGTGTAAGAAGTAACATATGATTTAAACCTTTAACGTTAACATTATATTTAAAAATATATATTGATAGATAATATAATACTAACTAATAATAATAAAAACAATATAAAATTTTATATAAATCTTTTTAAACAAATTCTAAAGGATTATTAAAATAAAATGTCAAATAATTTAATATTAAATAAAATTAAAATTTGGGTTAAAATAAAATAAGATAAACATGAACTTAAAACTTTAATCTCAAGCCTAATATATACTTCTTTTGTAAATATTATTTTTATAATATCTAGTTTAAAATTAAATATTTTTTTTTAATTATCACATTTAGGAAGAATTTTTAAATAATATATAACTATAATTTTAATTTTATTATTAATAGTTACTAAATACATAAAAAAAAGTATATATTTAACAACTTTATTTACAATTTATGTCATTTTTATCAACAGATTTTCTAAATATTGTTAATATATACTAAAATATGTATATAAAATTAGAAAACTTATATTACTATAAAATAAACTATTTGATAATGTAAAAAATATACATATAATTAATTTTTTATAAAAAAAAATGACGAAAATGTAGCCCCGCTCAGACTACATGAAGATTCGCCTCTATATACAAACATACATACATATATATATATATATATGCATGCATACATATATAGATTCATACACTAACACATACATAAATATCTATGTGTATGTAGACATATATGTATATGTACATATATGTACATATATATATATATACATATTTTTTAAATATTGTTATTATATATATATTAAAATATGTATATAAAATTAGACAACTTATATTACTACAAATAAAATATTTGATAATGTTAAAAATATATATATAATTATTTTTTTATAAAAAAATTGACCACAATTACAGCTTTACCCTGACAACATAAAGATTCACCTCTGTATATAAACAAACATACAAATAAATAAATATATATATATACACATATACAAACATATATATATATATATATATATATATATATATATATATATATATATATATATATATATATATGTCTATGTATATATATATATGCATAAACATACATATATGTATGTAGGGTTTGGTACCACAATGGTACCCAAGTTTAGCATTTGGTACTCCTTTTTACCCTTGTTATTAAAGGGTTCTAATTTAGTACTCTCATTTTACAAATGGTACCGATATTGCAAATTGTGAACAGTAATTGAACTTAATTTGGGATTTTTTGCTTGTGCCAATCACGTGGGCTGGTATTGAAGGGAATTACTATCATTTTAATTTTTTACCTACTAAACCCATTAAGAAAACAGAAGGATATTAATTTGCTGTTACTCAGAAAAAGAAAACAAGTTATCCTCCATAAGAAGAACGTTGGCGAAGTGCGCGAAGACTAGGGGTTATTCATTTTGTCTACGTTCCATTTTGCAATCTTTGGGTTCCACCACAAATTTGTCAATTTGTATAAGAATCTTGAAGGGGAATCTAAAACAGGTTACTGATTGAGACATTACAGGTTATACTTTACCCGCCTGTTGGAACATCTAGTAGAAGCTAGGTTTATCTCTTCTCCACCTATATCTTCTGGAAAAAGCTGGTGCAGGTATGGAGGATGAAGACATAAACTTCAGTTATGGAAGTCAGGATGCTGTTGCACGCTATTTTTGTGGGAAACCTGCAAAATTAATTTTTTCTTGGACGTCAACAAATCCAGGGAGACATTTCTTTGTTTGTTTGGAGGTGAGTAATATGATTTAGGAAGGTAGTAATAGGTATGCTATTTTGATGCTTTGTTTCTGAGTAAAAAAATAATTTATGTACTAAAGATGCCCTATTCTGTTTTTTAATTATTATCCTTAACTGATTTGAAGTTTGGTTTTGTTTGGAAATGAATATTAGAGTGGTAACCCACAGCCTAAAAACAACAGATATTACAAGGATGCTGGGTGTGATTTCTTTAGGTGGTACGATAATGCACCATCTCATAGGTATGCTATTGTCATTAATGGATTGTTGAAAAGAATTAAGAGATATGATGAAGAGATAATGACACAAAATGCAGAGATTCTTACACAAAATGAAGAGATTAAAAGGCTGAATGAAGAGGAGAAAAGGTTGAAGAAATGGATTAAACTATTGGTCATTATGTTGTTTGTAACCTACTTATATATGTGTTTAGTTTAGTAATATTTTTTAGTGTTATGATTCTCTTGTAAACTATATTTAGGCCAGATCTGTATAAATTTTGTAATTTTGGTGTAAACTGATGATATTATTTAGTTGGTATTAAGTTGAATTGTTAAACAAGTTTTGATTAAAAACAGTTTACAACCTGTTTTAAACACAGTCTGATGCTTTGTTTTACATTATCATAAACTACTTTCTAGACATAAATTCATTTTAAACTTATGCAGAAACATGTTTAAACTATTGTAATCAAATTATGATAAATAAATAGCTTTGCAAACTGTTATTCTAATAAGAAATAGAACATACAAATTGTTAGTATGATAAAAAATAGTTTTACAAACTGTTAGTTTAAAACAGAAATAGATTAAATTGTTTTATAAATTGTTAGTTTAAAACAATTTTGTAAAAGATAATTTTACAAAAATAGTTTTAGTAAACTATATTCTTAACCTAGTGTAAAAACAATTTTAATAAAATGTATTTTTGATTCAATTGCAGAAACAGTTTAAACAAACTGTAATTTTTAAACCAGTTGCATAAACAATTATTATGAACTGTATTTTTGATTCAATTGTAGAAATAGTTTAGATGAACTGTAATTTTTTAACCTGCTGCATAAACAAATTTTTATGAATTTTATTTTTTTAACCTGTTGTAGAAACAATTTTAATAAACTATTTTTTAAACATGTTGCAGAAACAATTTTAACAAACCGTATTCTAAACCTGTTGCAGAAACAATTTTAACAAACTGTATTCTAAACCTGTTGCACAAACAATTTTAACAAATACTTGTTCAAAATCTGTTGCAGAAACAGTTTTAACAAACTGTATTCTAAACCGGTTGCAGAAACAGTTTTAACAAATACTTGTTCCAAACCTGTTGCAGAAACAGTTTTAACAAATTGTGTTTTAAACCTATTGCAGAAACAATTTTTACAAATACTTTTATTAGTAAATGTTATTTTTAACATGTGGCAGAAATATGATACAAAACCTGTGAATTCCGAAACAAGAAAAATAGCTCTACTATCTACATCAATCATCATTTCCTAGTTTAGCAATTTTAACAATAACAAACTATCAACATATAAATTATACACATTTTCAACAGTTTTAACAATTCACACATATCATGATGCCCATGATAGTCCAATATCACAGAAACTAATAATAAAATTAAAACAGCAGCTAGAGATTATTCAACTGCTATTACAAAAAATAGCTCAAAATAGTTTTCTATTATATGGTTCCTTCTTCCATCATATGGTCCTTAAAGCCTTGCTTGGACTGAGAAATTCTTTTTGGTTGTGTGGTATTCTTCTAGCCCTTTGTTTCACTCGTTTACTTGAACCTTCCACTATGCTTTGCTGTGTAGGATAATACATGTCATTTCCCTACATCTCATACATCACGAATAAGCACATTAAAAATAAGTTCATATATGTAGTGAACTGAATGCAAATTAATAATTTAAAATTGTTACTTTTTGTGATACTTGTTGTGGAGTACTAGCAGTAGGACAATTGTCATAACCTTTTGGAATTGTATTTGTTTCAATATTTTGAACTCTGTCCAATATTTGCATCCTGTAAAAAAGCAAATAGTTTGCGTGAACATATTTACTTGGTTCTTGATGCAGCTAAGGCAATTATGGCCTTGTATCCCACAAATTTTGCATATCTTTTGTTGTCCAAACCTTCTTAACTGTTTAGGTCCTCCATTTCCACTAGGTTTTACTTGCTTATTTTTTTTAGAGAACTTGTTCCTTTTCCTTGACTTTCTACTCCTAGCATTAGAATGTGTTGGATGAATTTTTGTACCTCTTCTCTTATGCCAAAACTCACTGCTTTGAACAGGATAAAAAATGGGCTCATATGACATCTCATATGCCCTTTTCTTAGAATGGGACGAACATATACCATTGGATCCTCATCTTGCTTCAAAATACATCTCATGGCATATGCACAGGGAATACCTGTGAGGTCCCAAACTTTACAACCACAGGTTCTATTGTTGAGATCAACGGCAACAATAGAATTTGTTTCATATTGAACTTCAAATAAACCACCACCATGATGCTCTGAAATGCCATCTTTAGCACCATTTTTGTTTGCAAGGAAAATTGCATAAATGTTGTCTCCAAGTTCATGTTTTCATTTCTTCACTAAATCTCTCCTAACATTGTGAAAATGGGCTCTGACCTAGCACTTAATATCTCACCATTAAATGACTCGCAATTGTTATTTGTTTACAAATCAGTTAAACTATGTACCCTACAAAACAGTTAAATGAAATAGATTTAATAACTACTAAAATGCTAATTAGATAAAATTAATTGCAAATTATAATTATGAAGGTGTAAGGTGTAACCTGAAAAATGACTTGTACCATTTACGTTTATCTTTTTTGGCCAACCAATTGTAAGCTTCCTTACTATCTGCCTTCAATACAGCCATTGCATTGTTAAATTGCACTTCAGTTGCCCTTGAACACCTCAAAAATGTTTCATCAATGGAATTTTTGTATTTCTTTTACCCTTTGTAAAATTTTGGAGAATGTGCCAAGCACAATATCTGTGCTCAGCAAGAGGCATGGACATTTTCAGGGCTTCTATAATTCCCAAATGCTCATCAGAAATAATTGTATAATCAAATCCCTCATTTTCAATTTGTAGATCAATCCTCAACAAATTTGTAAGCCACAACCAACTATCCTTATTTTCACCCTCAATCACAGCATATGATATTGGATGTATTTGATTGTTTACATCTGTACCAATGGCTAATAGTAATATTCCTTTACCTCTTAGAAAACTTCCATCTACTCTTATGAATTTCCTACATCCTCGTATAAATCCTGCTTTTGTTGCTCTGAAACATATGTACATTCTTTGGAATCTAAAGAACAAATAAAACACAAGTTACACAATAAACAAAGCAATAAAAAAAATTAATTTTCATAAATACCTTTCAACTCCATCATCTCCTTCGCAAGTGACAATATCTACTGCTGTGTTTGGATTTGTCCTTTATAATTCTTCGGCATAGTCAAAGAGTATATCATATTGGTCCTCGTATGATCCATGAATCATCTTCTTTGCCTTAAGTTTGGCTTTCTTCACTTGATTTTGTGTGATATCAACATGGTATTTTTCCGTTACTTTTGATTGAACTACTTTCAATCTCATATTTGGATTCTCGTTAAACAATTGCAAAAATTCTTCAGCTATGAACCGACTAGTCAATATCTTTTTCATGTCATAATTCCTAACATATGTATGCATATCCTCTTTGTGGCACCTTGTAACTATAAAAGAATTCATGTCTTGTTGTCTTGTTGCTCTCATTGTCCATGAACAATTTCCATGAGCACAACACAATTTCAACTTATCATTCATATTTTTTCTCTTGAGTAACTTCCTTCCATATCGAATTTTATAGTATCTACAAGCCTTCCTAATTACCTCTAGACTTGAAAATACCATACCAACATTAAACTTAATTGTGTTACAATTCAAATCATGCATGAACCAAATTTTTGATGAGTCCACTTCATACTCACTACCAACTTCACCTTCTTCAACCTCAATTTGTGTACCATATCCCTCAATTTCAGATTCAGTACAAGGTTCATAATCATTATCCTCCTTCCTAGAATCCTCACACACGTGGTCTTCATTTTATGAAAAATCATCCTCTTCATCTTCCCCATCCTCATCCTCTTCATCTTCCTCAATAATATACACCTTTACTATCCTCTTACTATTGCAAGGGTAAATTTCACCAACTCTTTTTGCATCACAATCCCCCTTAATTTCATGCAAACTTCTATCATCTTTAACACCAGGAGTTCTCCAAAAAAATTTAGCTTTCATATAGTCCAAACCTAATGCTTCACATATAATTTTAAATGTGTTCATGCATATTTTTTTTGGGTTACAATAATCACAATAATGCACAATACCCCCATTACAATACCTATTTTTATTTTCTATCTCAAAACTCCCACCTATATGCACCTTCATAATGAAATGGTTACTCAATATATCTGCCCAATATTCAACAAAACAAAATTTAATTACCATATTCAGGTTTAAAGGTTTTGAAACCTTATTATACGTACAAAGTGCCAAAGCAATAAATACACTCAACAAAGCCATGCAATCTAACCCCTCAAAAAGACAATTCATGTGACAACACACACAAATAGATAACACACAACCACACAATTATTAATAAAAAATAGAACATGCACTAAAAAAAAAAAAAATCAGAACATGCACCCCAACGGGGACCACTAGGGTCAACATTCCCACAAAAAAAAGTTTATACTTTTACCTTTTCATGTTCCCTTCCCGTGTTAATAAAAAACAAAACATACAAAAAAAAAAAACCAGAACATGCTCTCCAAAAGGGACCACTAGGGTCAACATTCCCACTAAAAAAGTTTATACTTTTATCCTTTCATGTCCCCTTCCCGTTATACATTTAGCATAAAACAATTAATACTATAAACCCACAAACAACAAACTTCACAAAAAACCAAATCATTTCCCCTAAAATTTTATTCAAACAAGTAAATTTTTTACAATGAATAGATGCAAAGAAATTACCATATTTGGCAACTCTACCATCACTGTTTTGTAGAAAAAACTCGTCCACTTCTTCCCCTATAGCCATGAATTTACCTGTAATGTCTCAATTGGTAACTTTTTTAGATTCCCCTTCAAGATTCTTGTACAAACTGACAAATTTTTGGTGGAACCTAGCAATTACAAATGGAATGGAGAGAAAATGAATAACCCTAGTCTTCACGTGCTACGCCTATGTTCTAAGTAACAACAAATAAATATCCTTCGGTTTTTTTAATGGGTTTGGAAGGTAAAAAATTAAAATGATGGTAATGCTCTTCAATACCAGCTCAAGTGATTGGCACAAGCAAAAAATCCCAAATTAAGCACAGTTACTGTTCATAATTTACAATTATATTACCATTTGTCAAACAGGGGTACAAAATTAGAACCCTTTAGTAACAAAGATAAAAAGGGTACATATATATGTGTATATAAATAAATATATATATATATATATATACACACACATATATACGTACGTATATATTGTTAGAAATTTGTTTACCAAATTGAAAATCATGTTTTCTAGATCCCATGTTGAATCAAGAGAAGAAGAAGAGATTATAGCGGAAGCGTACCGGAATCCATAGCGTTCTTCTGTCGAACGGGTTCAGATCTTCCAATTGATGCGTAGTTGTCTCAATGGATTTTCTCTGTTGATGGGGATACAGAGAAAACTTGTGTTCTACAAGCACTGCGCTCAAATGGGGACCATGACCCCTTTATATAGATAACTGCCAAAGACGGTTACCAATTATTGGTATTTTTAAATTGGCCCCTCATCAACTTAAAAATACAAGTCTGGTCTCTACACATTAATTCCACAATAATTTAATACCCGATAGCCAAAATTAAACTTTATAGATCACCTTTTAATTGGCTAAACTATAAGATAGCATAGCACATTTAAAACTACATGTGTGGCCCCACAGATTAATAATATTTTTCCAACAATCTCCCACTGGGCCACATATGTAACTTTGTAAATGTGCATAACCTTATGAGCTCATGAAACTGCCATCACAATTAGGGTACTTCCGAACAATCTCGTCCATTAATCATACTGATACAGGATCAAAGCGATCTTCGTCACATTTATCGTGACTAAATCTATCAATGGTCACATATACCAATATAACCAAATGACATAGATCAATCATGGATGTGTAGCATGAAAATTACATGTAATGTGATCCAAACATGTCTATTTTCAACTAGTCCTACTTTATTCTTTATTGAGATCAGTATTACCACATTACTTAACAGAGTGTGTTAAACCAAAACTTTACTTCTGCAGAAAGTAAACTGAATAATATATGTATATAACAAAACTGAAGTTTAACATAAAGCAACAAATCAAATTCAAACTCCCACTAAACTAAAGTATCCTCAAACAGGATAACACCCATATGAGCAGTATGCTCGTGAAAGACCTTAGGTGGTAGTCCCTTTGTGAGCGGATCCGCTATCATGGAGTTTGTTCCAATGTGCTCTATAAAAATCTGACCACTCTGCACTCTTTCTTTCACAACCAGAAACTTGATGTCAATATGCTTTGACTTCGTTGAGCTTCTGTTGTTGTTAGAATATAAAACCGCTGATTTATTGTCACAAAATAATTTGAGTGGTCTTTCAACACCCTCTAAAATACGCAGCCCAGTGACAAAATTTCGCAGCCATATTCCATGATTTGATGCCTCATAACAAGCCACAAATTCTGCGGCCATGGTGGATGAAGCCACAAGCGTTTGCTTGGCAGACCGCCAAGAAACTGCCCCACCAGCCAACAGATAAACATAACCTGATGTGGATCTCCTGCTGTCTTGGCATCCAGCAAAATCAGAGTCGGAGTACCCAATGATCTCTAACCGATCTGATCTTCTATATGTGAGCATATACTCCTTTGTTCTCTGTAAGTATCTCATAACCCGTTTGACTGCTTTCCAATGATCCATGCCTGGGTTACTTAAATATCTGCCTAACATGCCAACTATGAACGCAATATCCGGACGCGTACATACTTGGGCATACATTAGACTCCCTACAGCCGAAGCATAAGGAATCTTCTGCATTTCTTTAATTTCAAGGCTATTCTTTGGGCATTGGCTGAGACAAAATTTGTCTCCCTTAGAGACTGGGGTTTCACCTGGTTTGCAATTTTGCATGCCAAACCTATTGAGAACTTTCTCAATATAGTTCCTTTGTGACAGTCCCAATATACCCCGAGAGCGATCTCGGTGTATCTCAATTCCTAATACAAAGGAAGCTTCACCAAGATCTTTCATTTCAAAATTCTTTGATAGAAATCTCTTGGTGTCATACAAGATGCCTATGTCATTTGTGGCAAGTAAAATGTCATCGACATACAAAACCAGAAAAATATGCTTACTCCCACTGAACTTGTGATACACACAATCATCAACGACATTCATCTCAAAACCGTGTGAAACAATGACTTGATGAAACTTGAAGTACCACTGACGAGAAGCCTGCTTGAGTCCATATATGGATTTCGTCAATTTACAAACCATATTCTTTGAATCTCCTAATACAAAGTTTTCTGGTTGTACCATATAAATTGTTTCTTCAATGTCACCATTGAGAAACGCTGTTTTGACATCCATTTGATGCAACTCAAGGTCAAAATGTGCAACAAGCGCCATAATTGTCCTAAAAGAATCTTTCGTGGAAACCGGAGAGAAAGTTTCTTTAAAGTCAATTCCTTCTTTTTGAGTAAAGCCTTTGGCTACAAGACGTGCCTTATACCTCTCCACATTACCCTTTGAATCCCTTTTGGTTTTAAATATCCATTTACAACCAACAGGATTCGCACCAGCCGGTAATGGGACAAGTTCCCAAACTTTATTATCTTGCATAGACTTATACTCCTCATTCATGGCTTCAATCCATTTATGAGAATTGGAACTTTGCATGGCTTGGCGGAAGTTGATTGGATCATCTTCCGACATTCCACTTTCTACCTCATGTTCCTGGAGATATACAACATAATCATCTGAAATTGCAAATCTCCTTTCTCTCGTGGATCGCCTTAATGGCGCGGGTTCTTGAGGTTGTTGAGGTTGTTCCTCAAGAATTGTTTCCTCTGGAACAATTACCTCATTTTGAAAGAGGGGCTGAATAACATTGTCTTGCCGAAGATCTGAATTCATCTCTTGATTAATGACAGGTATGGAAACCTGCACATCGTCAAGAAAAGTAGTAGCAGGAATTGGGATTACTCCCTCTTCCTCCTCAAAGACAATGTTCCTAACTTGATTTCCCCTCCCAAACTCAACATCCTCAAAAAATGTTGCAATTCCCGTCTCAAATATAGACTTACTAGTAGGATCATAAAACTTGTAACCCCTTGATCGTTCTGCATAGCCAATAAAGTAGCTGCTAATGGTTTTGGAGTCCAATTTTCTTGCATGAGGTTTATAAGGCCTCGCTTCAGCAGGACATCCCCAAATACGCAAGTGCTTTAGACTAGGCTTTCGCCCAACCCAAAGTTCATAAGGCGTTTTTGCAGCTGCTTTAGTTGGCACCCGATTCAGGATATAAGTTGCTGTCTTTAGAGCTTCACCCCAGAGTGACTCTGGTAAAGTAGATTGACTAATCATACTTCTTACCATGTCCTTAAGAGTCCTGTTTCGTCTCTCAGATACACCATTCATGCTAGGCGACCCTGGCATAGTGTATTGAGGGACGATTCCACATTCCTCTAGGTATTTAGCAAATGGTCCCGGACGTTGTTCACCTGATTTGTCGTATCTACCGTAGTATTCACCACCACGGTCAGATCTGACACTCTTTATCCGTTTGTTGAGTTGTAACTCAACTTCGGCCTTAAATATTTTGAACACGTCCAAAGACTGTGATTTCTCATGTATAAGAAATAGATACCCATATCTAGAATAGTCGTCTATGAATGTTATAAAATATTGTTGACCATTCCAAGATGTTGTAGGGAATGGACCACAAATATCCGTATGAATCAATTCTAAGACGTCCGTAGTCCGATTTGCATCTAATTTCTTCATTTTGGTCTGTTTTCCCTTGATACACTCAACACAGACATCAAAATCTGAAAAATCAAGGGATTCCAAAATCTCATCAGACACAAGTCGCTCAACTCTAGATTTAGAGATGTGACCTAAGCGTTTGTGCCATAATGAGGCTGAAGTTTCCTTATCTAATTTTCGCTTTGTACCTCGTGACTCGACATGCAAGGTTTCATTATAAGATGAAACAGTTTCCAGCAAATATAGATTATCAAAAGTATTAAGTAAACCAGTACCAATAACATTTGAATTTAAAGACAAAGTAAACTGAGTATTTCCAAATGAACAATAATAACCCAATTTGTCCAAAACAGAAATGGAAATTAAATTCCGTCTAAAAGACGGTACAACAAAAGTGTCTTTCAAATCCAAATAACAACCAGTTTTTAATAACAATCTAAAATGCCCTATTGCCTTCACTTCCACCGACTTGCCGTCGCCCACAAAGATACGTCTTTCAGCATCAGTTGGCTCTCGGTAGTTTAGGCAACCCTGCATAGAAACACAAATGTGAGTAGTAGCACCAGAATCTACCCACCAAGTGTTTCTTGGTACAGATGCTAAATTGATCTCAGAACAGACCAAAACAGGAATTATACCTTTCTTTTCACGCCATGCGCTATACTTGGCACATTCCTTCTTCTGATGTCCAGGCTTACCACAGAAGAAACAATCATCATTACTTTTCTGTTTCTTTTGCACTGGACCCTTAGGAACAGCAACTTCCTTTCCTTTATCCTTCCTTTTACCTTTGCCCTTAAAAGTGCTTGACAGATGAGCACTTTCAGTCCTCTCTTGCTTCAATCTCTCTTCCTCTTGCACACAAAATGAAATGAGCTCATTGAGAGTCCATTTCTCTTTTTGGCAGTTATAACTGACCTTAAATTGACTGAATTGTGCAGGAAGAGAGATCAGAATTAAATGCACGAGCAAATCATCTGATAAGTCGAGCTTTTGTGCCTTAAGTTTTGAAGCAAGATGAGACATCTCCATGATGTACTCTCTGACATTACCTTTGCCCTTATATTTCATTGAAATCAAGCTTGCTAAGAGCGTGCTTGTTTCAGCCTTATCGTTTTTGACAAAACGATTCTGAATTTCCTCAATGAACTTACTGGCAATGATATTGTCATCTGTGATTGCACCTCGAAAGGCTTCTGGAATCCCACGCTTCATGATCATAAGACTTAGCCTGTTTGAACGGTCCCACTTTTCAAAGTACGCAATTTCCTCAGGAGTACTTTGTGCAGTGAGATCATTCGGTTTTGGCATTCTTAATGCCAAGTCTATGTCCATGCAGCCAAGAACAATTAATAAGTTCTCTTTCCAATCCTTAAAGTTTGTTCCATTTAACATTGGAACATTATTCATGTTGGCAGATATTGTAGCAGTAGACATTAAAGCTGAATAGAGAACAAAATCAAATAAATAAACTATGCTCACATAAAATAACCAAAGTAAACAGTCATTAAATTGATTAATTACATGACAACATTTCAAGATACCAAGCACAACATTAATATCAAGTCTTTGGACAGTGATATTAATTGTAAGTAGTACTCTTGTTGCAATGATCAAACAATGACAATAAGTTATGTCAAATAATAAATCTATGTTTGCATTGATTCATCATTCACATGAGGTCACCTTGATAATTGTCATATGATTACCATCGCAGGTGCGTGTGTAATTCGGCCAAATATGAACCCCTCTTTGGATTGGTTAATATTCGCATGAATTACACATACACAAACATCATATCTAATTATTCTCCCAATATCAATATACACAAGAGTGGCCACTTTGGTGACATCTTGTATAAATTAATGTAATTAGAATATTAGATAAGTGTTAAAAAAAAAAAAATTGTATATAATTAATCAAAATTTGAAAATGTTTTAATTCATGACCCAAACTTCAACATATGTAATTCTTATATCACAAATATATGTATATATCCGAAAGTTGTAATTATATATATATATATAAAAGCCAATCTGTAAATTATATATATATTAACTAAAGTTACATATATATATATATATATATATATAAAAGTCAAACTGTAAATTATATATAAGTAATCCGAATGTTAGTTAGATATATATATATATATATATTCTTTATCTTATATAACCGAAACTGGGGTATTATATAATATACATATAAAACTAACACTTATCTGGTAAAAGGAAACCGAAAAGTAAACTGAAACCGAAAAGCAAAATTTTTTTTTTTTTTTTTTTTGTTCCATGTGCAGTTGCACAACAACAACAACGACCAAAAAAAAAAAAAGAAACCGAAAAAAAAAAAAGAAAAGTACAGTTTGAAAACTGTACGTTTCCTTAAATCATAATCCATAGAGTGCCAGAATCCATATATTAAAAAAAATTGGAAAGCCGATCAGAAACCCAATTTTGTGC
This sequence comes from Elaeagnus macrophylla, assembly GCA_029378325.1. Classification (NCBI taxonomy): domain Eukaryota; kingdom Viridiplantae; phylum Streptophyta; class Magnoliopsida; order Rosales; family Elaeagnaceae; genus Elaeagnus; species Elaeagnus macrophylla. Next base: position 1,410,687 of record CM055650.1, on the reverse strand, counting down.
AGAATCAATTTTGCATATAAAATAAATTGAGGGTGCCGATCATGTAACATATATATACACACAATATAAGATGCCTATCAAGATGCTGATCGTTTCAAAAATACATACATGTATTAAGCCAATCATAAAAGAAACAGATTTTAATTCATTGATATGCAAACATATAATCTCCGAAAAGAAAGCAGTGCCCACACAACAAACGCACCAACCAGATTTTATTAAAAATAAATTAATCTGTAACATTCATAGATTCTTTTGAATCAAACATGGGTAGGCTCTGATACCACTTGTTAGAAATTTGTTTACCAAATTGAAAATCATGTTTTCTAGATCCCATGTTGAATCAAGAGAAGAAGAAGAGATTATAGCGGAAGCGTACCGGAATCCATAGCGTTCTTCTGTCGAACGGGTTCAGATCTTCCAATTGATGCGTAGTTGTCTCAATGGATTTTCTCTGTTGATGGGGATACAGAGAAAACTTGTGTTCTACAAGCACTGCGCTCAAATGGGGACCATGACCCCTTTATATAGATAACTGCCAAAGACGGTTACCAATTATTGGTATTTTTAAATTGGCCCCTCATCAACTTAAAAATACAAGTCTGGTCTCTACACATTAATTCCACAATAATTTAATACCCGATAGCCAAAATTAAACTTTATAGATCACCTTTTAATTGGCTAAAC